>JAKSZT010000911.1:225655-343248 GCA_026826555.1 Tolypeutes matacus | reverse complement strand
TATATGCATATATTTTAAGAGGTGCTTAGATTACCCAAAACACTACACGGAACCCACTGGGATTCCCATGTTGCCCACCTCCCACACCTCCCACCACATCCCACACAAACATCTCCCACAGTGTGGCCCACCAACCTCAATGAACCCACACATACTGGAGCCCCGCCACCAACCACAGACCACAGTCCACACTGCAGACCACACTCTCCCCCACTCAGACCTGAGCGGTGTGTGCTGATCCAAAATGGCCCACATCCATCGCCATAACAGTACTCAGGACAACCTCCAACTCCCAAAGTAGCCCCTGTATCTCAACTGCTCATCCCCTCCCTACCCAAAAACTGTCAAGTGGCCACTGGCTCCACCTCATTGTTATAATTTCTTGCATTGCAAGAATCACCATATGTGAGCAAGAGAATACCATCAAGTCCACTCTAGTCCATAGTTCTTCCCCCAATCCAGAGGCGACTGGGATGGTGATGTCCACTCCAACTCCAAGTGAGAGAGGGCTTATATCCCATGGATATGGTGGGTGGGATGATCCTGCCTGCAGATGCAGGCCCTCTCCATTCCCTGGGATGGCCATTTCCCATCGTTGTCTCCTCACCAGGTGACTTGGATGAGTCCATTGAGCTGTAAGGTAGGAGTTGCAGCTCCACCTAGATTTCATGCACACCTGGCCCATAGGTAGGCGGGAGGCTCCAGTCTCTGGAAGTATACCTAAGAAACTCCAGCATCACATGTAGGTTTGAATAGAAGGGACTGGTGAACCATGTGCAGGGAGGACTTATTTGAGTCTAATTCTGTCACTCTCAGGAGCACAGATTACAAAATAGAACCCACTGATAAGGCATCAGTCTCTGGGGCTATCCCCCCTTATATAGGACCAGGGTGTCTCCGGAGCTCTCAGGAACCCCGCTGAGTGGGGTGATAAGCAGTTAGATGTTCTATGAGCTCCTACTGAGGTGTGCATAAGAGTTACCTCCGGGATGACCTCCCGACTCTCTTTGAAGTCTCTTAGCCACTTGAACTCATTTGTCTTTACCGTTTCCCCCTTTTATTCAAGGTCTTTATCCAGTTGTCTTAACAAGGGTCAGCTGCTGTTGGAATCCAGCTAAGGAAAAATGTTGGGCCTGCCTGTCTCTCTCTGCCTTCTCCTCTAAATTCACTTTCTCCCTGAGCTCAGTAGTGGGACAGCAGACACAATTGCTCACACCTCTCTCTTCTCCTCTGGCCTGGATATCCTAAGCTGCAGGCTGCTACATGACTCAAGCCTCTGGCCTCTCCCTCAGCCTCTCAGGGTTTCTTTCTCTCCAGACATGTAGGAGATCCTGGAGCCCTCTCCCACATAGCAGGGTAAACATGGCAGCAATCTTTCTCTGGGTGTTCCATGTATGTAAGATATCAGCACAATGTTTGGGGTCCTTCCTGGTTCTTGAAATCTAACCAGAGGCCCTTAACTAAACTAAAGCAATCTAACAAAAGGTGACCTAATTGAAAGATCCCTTATCTGAATCTAACGAAAACCTCCTACACACAAAAGGCTTACACACACAGCAATGGGTTAGTAAGAACATATTTTTCTGAGATCCACACAAGAGTCAAACAATGCATTAACCCAGGGCACAGGGATCAGGAGGGGCCTCCTAAGCCTGGGAATTATTGGAACTCATGAAGCAGTGGCTGTACTTTGGATGTGGCCATCATTGAGTAAAATACGGTGCTGACCAACATTGCACAGTTCCCTAGAATGGTCCCAAGAATAACTCAATATAATGTGCTTTTGCCACCAAATCTTAGCTCCAAAATCAGGTGTGTAAATCAGAAAGGTGTACCATTATTCCCATCCCCAGAGCCTGAGCACAGGGATTTTGCCTGGTAGATGGGGGCAGGAAGCAGGATGTGCAAATGAAAGCCCCTAATTTCTTCTGCAAGGAACTGATTACATTTACAGCAGAATGGAAAAATTCAACCCTAAGGGTGCTTTCAAAAGCAGTGGGTTTCCTCGAAGGCCTGATAGTTAATTCATCTCAATCCTTCTGGAAGAAGTGAAATAAATACTTTTACAAATGAGTAAAAACTAGTAAAATTTTCTAGCAGCAACTCACTTTAAAAGAAATGTAAAAGAATATTCTTCAGTCAGAAAGAAAATAATAGAAAAAGGTTCAAGATTCAAGATGGATTAAAGAACAATATCTGTTAATTAAATTCATATATTTAAATGACTATTGAATGTATAAAGTAATAATGATATCTTTTGTCTAGGACATCAACAAAGTGTTAAAATACACCTTAAAATAATATATAGCATAAGATGGGTAAATGGATATATAGCATTTTGATATCATTATGATTTTCAAAAATGATATTGGATTATGCTTGTAAACTGGTATGTTAATCTGGGCATGATTAAATTATGATAAGGGCATTGACTGAGCCACAGTCGGTAGCGTGTTGAGCCCCACCCCTTGGTAGGTGGGGTCTCAAACATAAAACATATGGCAAAGTACAGAACTGGAGCAGTTTTTGATGTTGGAAATCTGATGTGCAAGTAAAGAAGGCCACGGGGAAAAGAGACAAGCCATTCACCTGAGAGTTCACAACTGGACTTGTGGAGAGAGTCAAAGCTTAGAGAACTTAATAGTCTACAGCTGACCTTGTGGAGGAAACAGAGCAGCTGAGCCCAGAGAGAAATGCAGCCCTGGATGAGAGGAACCCAAGAAGCCTGAACCCTGGCAAATGTCATCAGCTGTCTTGCTCCAAGACAGGCTAACAGAATTTGGTGAAAGAAGAAAGTTATCCTTTATGGCCTGGTAACTGTAAGCTTCTAAATCCAAATAAATGCCCTTTATAAAGACCAACAGATTTATTTTATTTTTGAATCAGTACACCTTTGGCTGAATAATACAAGATATAAAATGTTTTAAAATTCATTATTTGGCAAAACAATAACAAATAATAAGTGCAGATTTTGAAAGGCAAGCAAAATTGTTATAAGTTCTCTGGTAAACTTTAAAAATTATTAAAAAGTGCATGTCATCCAAATAAATAGAAGAAAAAAAAATGAACAAAAATAGTAAGTCCAAAACAAATTATTCAGGATTTCCTGGGTTGCCATTTTAGCCTTTGTTCTGGGGCCAACTTATTGGTGCATCTTTGTAAGCTGCATCTTTCTTATCCTTCAGAAGCCTGAAGTCTCCAGGGTTGATTAATGAGGTGTTGTTTTGTCCCCATCATAAATCAAGTGCTGTATCACTTCCCCATTTCCTAGTCATGAAGTCACCAAACTGGATGTGATGCTCATTTGAAGCCAGAAGAACCATAGCGATAGAACAAATAAAAAGGAAATATTGTTGTGCTTCCCAAATTGGATGCTTAGATGATTGGTATTGGAACTTTCCTCTTTTCTAATGAATGAATTCCATGCTATGAATTTCCCTCTAGGCACTGCTTTTGCTGCACCCCACAAACTATGAAGAAGCATAGGACATTAAGAAGCAGAAAGAACCCCATAACAAAAGGCTTGTAATTGAAGCTATATCCATTTCCACAATTATACAGATTTAAGATGAAGGTAGAGAATGTAAGAACGTTGGGAAAGTATGTTCTGTGACTGCAAGCATTGTTTCCTCAAAATAACACTTCTGTGAATGTAACTTCACTTTGAAGGAATTTGCATCATGCTTACCTAGGCTTGAGGGAATCTATGTAAGGAAAAGTGAATGAAGACAATGAGTTTTGCCAGTTTGCCCCACAGCACAGTCCTCCAATTTAAGTGTAATGAGTGTGAAGTTTTCTTTGAAATTCCACCTCATGAGATACATGAGAATTAATCCTTCAGAGAAATCATTTGGTTTTCATGAACTTGGGAAAGATAGAGTTATATCAAAGAAACATTCAGGAGTAAAACCCTGTGTATTTAAGGAATACTGGAAATCCTTGAGCCAGGCATTAAATCTCATTGAGCATGAAATATTCACACATTAGTTAGTATTCAAATGAACATAGGACTGCTTCTGTCTGAAACAAAACCTCATGGAATATGAGAAAATTCAAACTAGAAAGAAACCATATGAGTGTCCTGAATGTAGTCAGCTCGTTACAGTCATGTTTTACTCCTCATCTTAAAAGCCATACAGGGGAACAAGCATAGAAATGTCATACATGTGGGAAAGTTTTCAACCTGACAGAAATCCTCTTTATTCATCAGAAAATTCTTACTGATGAGAAATCATATATATGTGGGAAAGCTTTAATTCAAATTTCAAATCTCAGATACAAGAGATTTCCTACTGCAAAGAAACCCTATGCATGTAAGGCATGTGAAAAAGCCTTTAGTTACAAATCATATCTCACAGACAATGAAAAATTCATAGTGGACAAAAAGAAAATGAATGTAAAGAATGCAGAAAAGCCTTCAAAAAAAGCCATTGTACATTAAACATCAGAGTGTTCATCCTGGAGAAAAACCCTATATATGCAATGAATGTGGAAAAACCTTCAACCAGAAGGAAAACCTCATTAACCATCTGAGAATAGATACTGGAAAGAAACCCTATGAATGTGACGGATGTGGGAAAGCTTTCATTGAGAAATCAAGTCTCATTACACACCAGAGAAGACAAACTCGAGAGAAACCCTATATATGTAAGGAATGTAGGAGAGCCTTTAGTTAGCAAATCAAATCTCACTGACGATGAACAAATTCATAGTGGATGGAAGCGCTATATATGTAAGGAATGTGGAATAGCCTTCAGCCAGAGGCAGTATCTCCTTAAACATTACAACATTCATACTGGAGAGAAACCCTGTGAATGTAAGGAATGTGAATCTCCAAAGAGTCTCCACCTGCAGTCTGTGCAACTGGTTGCCAATCTTTTAAGGAAGCTGCTTTGACTCTGCAGTTCATTATGTCTATTTCTTCTTGTAATAGTGCACTTGCAGTTTGTTCTGAGTTCCGTTCCTTCCACATCTTCTTCCACACTCACCTGTGTTCAATTTTTTACCACTAATTTATTCATCAGAATTTAAGATTTCTCTTAGTTTATGTAAAGATGGGCTTTTCACTTATTTCAAATTATCCTGGTTGTTTTCATTGTTTCTTCATTCCATTACATTCTGTGTAAGCATTTAAAAAATTATCATTTCAAAATTAATCCTGGCCATTATTGCAGCCTTTTCTCATAAGGAACCCGTGCCATTTATATTTTTTGAGTTTCTTCACCTGAGTCTGACTTGGTTCAGGTTTAACAGCCACTGAAATACAGTGTCCTGCTTTCTACTTCACTCTAATTTTCTGTATTATTTTAAGTCAGAAATTATCCTTTCATAATTAGATGATATACTTCTAATCAAGTATTTTAAGAAATTAGAAAATTTATTTATATTCTTCAGCTGTACTCCAATATTTTTCTCATATGTGACAGGATGTGGGATGGATGAAACTCGAGAATGCATGTATTTACAAACAGAAATGTGTACCCAAAGAATCTGCTAATGCAGATAATTCTGAGGAGGTTGGAATGGATGTTGAGGTTAGAGAAGGAATTTGTCTCCTTGCCATAACAGACTCAAATTAGTTTTATACTCTTTGCACTGATAATTCATTATATTTAAAAAGAAATTAAGAAAATAGTACAAAATGAAATCATACAAAGTGGTTGATTTGAAGATATTGATTTCTATCTGCAACTTTACTGTGGGGGAACTTCCCCTCACACTTTGCAAATACAGTCACCCATAATGGAAAAGTGCTCACTCCCCTCAGCCCCCTCCCCAGCTGTCTCAAAGTTGGAGGCCTCCCACAGCAAGAGTGAGCATGAAGCATGAGGAGCATGGACGCCACTGTGTGTAGGCCATCCTACTCTCTACTCGTGTCCAGTTAGAGGGCTGTTGGGCACCACAGGAGAAGACAGACTTCCTTCTGTTTACTCTCCAGTGAAGACCCACTAGAGTGACTCACATCTCTAACTGATGCTGTGAGTGCTGAGCAGGGCTTACCCCTATCCTCCTTTGCATGTCCTGAACCTATGATATTGGTTTCCATTGCGGCTCTGAAAGTTTGGTTCCCAAACAAGACATTCCATCTCTGGCTTGGGGGAACTTCTGTGAACATGTGCTACATTCCAGCTTCTTCAGGTATACATCAGCTTCTTCCCATCCAAACCATCCATTCTCTTCTGGGTTTGAACCTGTTGCCAATCTTTTAAGGAAGCGACAGTGACTGTGCAATTAAAGATGTCTTTCTCCTCTTGGAAAAGTGCACTTGCAGTTTGTTCTGACATCTGCTCCTTCCACATCTTCTTCCACACTGATCTGTGTTCAATTTTTTACCACTAATTTATGCATCAGAACTTGAGATTTCTCTTAGTTTATGTAAAGATGGGCTTTCCACTTAATTCAAATAATCCTGGTTTATTTCCACTAGTTCTTCAATTCATTACATTCTGGGTGGGCATTTTAAAAATTACCATTTTAAAAATACTGCTGCCCTTTATTGTAGCATTTACCTTCTTTTTTTTTTCTTTTGTTATTGTGGGTAAAAATCAAAATTTTCACAATACACACTACTAATATTTGTAAAGTGTTTTATAAATATATATGCACATATGTGTATTTGCTTACATAAATGGTATATATATATATATATATATATATATATAAATGTGTGTAGATCACCTAAATCTTACACAGAAATTACAGGGTTTCCCATGTTCCCCACCTCCCACAACTTTCACTTCATCCCACACAAACATCCTTTATCAGTGTGGTACATCACCCGCAATGGATATACACATCCTGGGGACTTGTCACCAAACATAGACCACAGTTCATATTGTAGACCATGCTCACTCCCACACAGTTCTGCACAGTATATGCTGATGTAAAATAACCTATATCCGTTGCTGCAACACCACTCAGGACAATCTCCAAGTCCCGAAAAAGCCCCTGTATTTCCCTGTCCCTAAAGTGTCCACCTGCCACTGGCTCTACCTCACTGTTATAATTTCTTCCATTGCTTGAATCACAATATGTCTACAACAGAATATCATTAAGTGCACTCTAGTCCATAGCTCTTCCCCCAATCCTGGGGGCACTGGGTTGGTGATGTCCACTCCACCTCCAAATGAGAGAGGGCTTGTATCCCATGGCTACAGAGGATAGGATTATCATACCTGTATCTACAGGCCATCTCCATTCCCTGGGATGGCCGTTGCCCATTGTCATGACCCCGCCATGTGTCTTGGATGTTTCCACTGGGCTGTAGGGTAGGGGTTGCAGCTCCACTGAGATTCCAGGAACAGCTGGCACCTAGGAAGGCCAGAGGCTCCAGTCTCTGGAAGTACACCTAAAAACCCCAACATCACATATAGGTTTGAATAGAAGGGACTGATGGACCATGTGCAGGGAGGACTTATTTGAATCAAACTCTGTCACTCTCAGAAGAACAGATTCCAAAGTAGAACCCACTAATAAAGCATCAATCTCTGGGGCTATCCCCACTTAGGAAAGACCTGGGTGTCTCCAGAGGCTTCAGCAGCCCCTATGTATGGGGTGATATCCACTTTGGTGTTCTATGAGATCCTACAAATGTTTGCATAAGCATTATCTCTGGGATGACCTCCCGACTCTCTTTGAAGTGTCTTAGCCGCATGAACTCAGTTCTCTTAACCTTTTCCCCCTTTATTAAAGTTTTTTTCCAATCATGTTGCCATTTGGTGCTTGGTATTAATCCCTCATTGCCAGGGAGGTTCATCCACAGGAGTCATCTCCCACATTGGGGAGAAGGTAATGCATTCACATGCAGAGTTTGGCTTAGAGAGAAGCCACATTTGAATAACAAGGAGGCTTTCAGGAGGCAACCCTTAGGCACCCAATAACAGTACACTAAGTTTCAATTACAAGAGCAAAGACTCATAAGGTTAGTCATCAATAACAAGAACCCATCAGTGGGCCATCCTCTTTTGCCAGACACTGCTCCTGGACACAGGGGACTGTCACTGCTTCCTTGGAGAATGTGGCAGAGCTCTCCAGGCTGGGAATTCAGATTCCCTCATTTATTGAGTGATTGTCTACCCACTGTAACCATGTCCCATCCCTTGATCATTTGAACAATTTCATATATCTTTCATGTATATTCAGATGAAATTACTTAAATGAATCCCCCATCCCAACCCCCCACAATGATCCTCTGCAGCCCCCATTGTAACCATTCTGTGATCTAAACCTTCCTTGAACATGTAGCCCATAGAATAACCAAATACAAGTAATAGGAAAAAGAAATAATAATGATAAGCTTAAATGCAAGAGAAAAGTACAAGGAAACTCAGAAGAAAAAAAAGCTAAAATAAAATATAATTTGTAGATTCAGAAGTTCAAAAAAATGAGAAAAATTCCTTTTAAAACAAATTACTCTTTTTTCCCTCTATCATTGTATAATTGGGTGTCTAGTGAACCGTGTCACCTTACCCCTCTCATTCCCCAGTGTCTCCCCAATTTTCATTTAATTTTCAAAGAAGTTTTAGGTCACAGCAAAGTCACACACACAATACTCGAGACTCCATCATGTCCAACCTCCCTCCCCCTTCCCCACCCCTATTAAAACCTTTTAAAATGGAGGTTAGCATTGGTATAACTGTTATACAGATAGTAAAATATAGCAAATAAACCTTGTCAATGGTTTAGAGTATAGTTTACAATTTAGAAAGTACAGTTTAATAATTTTTGATGATATTTAACATGTCCTGTGTCCATTAATGTAAGGTAATGAAAAACCTTTCCCATGACGACTAAATACCCCATTTGATCTTAACTATTCCTTCCTCCCCATCCCCCTGGGGCATATGACACTCCCCTGTCTGGACTCATGGAATGACAAGATTCATAGTTACATGCCCTGGGTATTCCAACCTGCTATTCATAATCTAAACACCTGTCAACCCTGCACCACCAAAGCCAGTAATATAACTACCCATCTGTCCTATCCTTCAATATGCAACTATACTCTATCCCTTTACCATAGATTATGTCCATATTGGTGATGGCTCAAAGCCTGCTCTTCTCTTATTCTCCTTTGTTAACCTATCTTTCAAACTGGTTCTCAGAGACTGCTCACTATCCTCAGCTTAAATCAGTGAGGTCATATACTGTTCATCATTCAATGCCTGGCTTGCTTCACTCAACATATGGTCTTCAAGATTCATCCATGTTATTCCGTGTGTTAGCACTTTATTCCTTCTTACAGCTGAGTAATATTCCATTGTATGTATATACCACATTTTGCTTATCCATTCATCTGTTGATGGGCACCGGGGCTGATTCCAAATTTTTGCAATGTTGTTATGAACATTGGTATGCATACATCTGTTCGTGTCTTTGCTTTCAGTTCTTCTGTATATATATACCCAGCAGTGGAATTGCTGAATCATATGGAAGATCTATTGTCAATTATCTGAGGAACCACCAAACTGTCCTCCACAGTGGCTGAAACATTCCACGATCACACCAGCAGTGGATGAGGGTTCCTATTCTTCCATATCCTCTCAAACACTTAAAGTCTGCTGTTTTTTTAATAGTTGCCATATTCATGGGTGTAAGATGGTATCTCTTTGTAGATTGCTTTGCATTTCCCTGATAGCAAGTGATGTCAAGCATTTTTTCACGTGCTTTTTAGCCCATTGTATTTCTTCATTGGATGTTGGAAAAGATGCTGAGAGCCAGTGCATAAAGGGTTAAGATTTAAAAAGCATGTTTGCTGGCGGAGAACCATTAGTAAATATCTCCAAGGACACTGCATACTGTAGACATCAGTTGGAGGAGGCAGAGCGGAATGAACACACCACTAAGATGTTATTGTCTGAAATCCAAAGAAAGATTGTCTGGGAACACAGAAACATGCAGTGCTCTCATGTACCAAGCTGAGGAACTAATGAGGACACCCTTCTTTTGTTATCAGCTTTGTAGTATAAAAAGCAGCTTCAGCCTTGCCTGCATTCCACATGGAGTAAGATCCATTGATCCCAATCTTTCTTTCGATCATTCTCAGCACCGTCTACCTCCACATTGAATTACAACAGATGGCACCCAACGTGGGGCAAGACTAGTCTTTTCTCTGGATCAGTCCTGTGGAAACAAGGACTGCTGGGTCAGACTTTCCTGGCATTCTGTTGGTGAGTGAAATAATTTTGATCATCAGGGTAATGGATAATCAGTCGACTTGGTTAGAGTAATATTCCCAACTTTTGAAGACCCTCTTAAAGAATACAGGGGTATCTGTGATGACCCTAGAGTTACTAAAACTCTTTTCTCTTGTACAGAAACATTGTTATGTATGGTCTTTGTCTAGTCTTATTTCTGTTGCTCTTGAACCATTACAGTCAGATGAAAATTAAGAAATTAAAATGGATACTGCTATTGCTAACACTCTAGAAGAACAAGCTAATGATGATTTTAATGAAAAAAGATATGAAAAATTAATGAACAGGCAAAAACAGATAAACTCATCTCTAATAAAAAGAAAAAAATGGGAAAGGGAGTTTATGAAACTTTTCCTGTGGTCGTTAAGCTCTCCACTCCAAAAGATAATTTATTGTCTTTTGAAGCAGCATCTGCACCTCCTAAGGTATCTACTGATCCATTTTTTTACAACATTTGATGGCCCTCCAAAAGTTACTGTTTTTGTGCCAGCACCATCCTCTTCACTTATGAAAAGTATAGCACAGGGAAGTAGAAAAAAAAATTCATAGGCTATGCAATTTTTTTTTACTTTTCCAGTAACATCAACACAAATTCCAGTAGATGCTAACAGTTCCCAAGGGTTTGTACAATATAAGCATGCTCCTATTCCTTTTAAAACTATTGAAGGATTAAAACAAGGATGCACTTAATATGGTGTAAATTCTCTTTATACTCAAGAATTGGTGCAAGGAATGGCACAAGCAAACAGATTAATACCCTGTGACTGGGATTTGTTAGCATAAGCTGTTCTTAATTCAGCAGAATTTTTACAATTTAAAACTTGGTGGGCTGATGAAGCTATTATTGTTGTACGATGAAATCAACATCAAAATCCACTAGTGCCTATTACTGCTGAACTAATATTAGGAACAGGTCAATGGCCTGGGATTCCTCGCCAAGCTCAATATAATGATATTGCCATTGTACAAGTTCAATTGTGCTGCCTAGCTCCCTGGCAAAGAATCTCTACCCCTGGACAGGCTGTAAAATCATTTTCAAAAGATTTTCAAGGAAATACTGAACCATATGCTAAATTTGTAGCAAGGCTGTCAGATGTAGTCAACAAGACAGTAACTCAATCTGATCTTAAAGAAATGCTTATTCTAATGTTGACTTTTGATAATGCTAACAGAGTGTAAAAAGGCTTTAGGTCCGATAAAGGCAAATGGAAGAACTTTACAGGATTATAGAAAAATATGCCAAAACATTGGGCCTAATAGCTATAAAATGAACATTCTTGCAGGTGCTCTAAAGGGATGTAGTCCTATGATTAATAATTTAAATTGCTTTAAATATGGGAATCCAGGTGATATGAAAAAAGTTTGCCAAGCTAAAACTAGTTTAAGAGCTCCGTTTAGCGGCAATAATAAATCAATATCAAGTCAAGTGAGTCTGAAATGCCAAAAAGGGTTACACTGGGCCAAGGAATGCCATTCTAAATATCATAAAAATAGCAGTCTTATTAACAAGTCAGGAAACTTCCAAGTGGGCCTTCATCAAGGCCCTCAGACAAACAATATGAGCACATTTTCCAGCCTTGCTCAAATTTACCTAGTCAGCAACAGAGTATTTCACTCCAGTCTGTAACAGAATTTATGACAGTTACCAAAAGCTGTAAAGCTGTCGATCCTTCCTCAGCTGAAACTAAGTTTATTACTCCTTCACTGAGTATACTCAAAATTAAGAACAGGAATTAAAAGGTCTACCGCAGAAATCTGAATTTTGAGCTTCAGTGTACCCCTAAAGAGTAGTATTTCAAAACATACATGTTAAATATCTGTATAAGCTGCTAAATTACAGCATAACTGTATTTATGCTGTTTAAGTCATCCTGGCTGGTTGCTGATTATGAACAAAAGTGTTTCAAGGAACAGGCTTATATATTACAAGTAACACAGATTCCAGAAAAAATCTTAAAAGCAATAAAATCAAAGAAGTGAAATGATGAAAGGCTTGAAGAAAGCCATACCAAAGGAGTGAAAATTATGGGTCAAATTAGTAAACTTTATGTTTCTGTTAGTGTGTCATAATTCTTTTTGTATTTGTCTGATTGTTTAGTATCATTGTACATTTTGATACGTCTGGATGGTAATATTAAATTGATAAATGAAGATTATTATAAGAGCTCTATTCAAATGGCAAAAAAATTAAATAAGCGCTTATATTAATAAATAAATCTGGAAATAAGTTTAAAATAATAAAAATATTTATACTCAAATTAAATCATTATTCTCACAAGTTTGTTTAATGTTGATGGTAATTATATGTTCTCAGAAGTTTGCTTGGAAGTAGTTTCCAAAATCACTGTGGTAACAAGTATGGAAGGTATATAGAATGTGCTTTTATTATTAAGGAAAAGAAAGTCATTTTATCCTAAGATAAAATAACTAGTTATTAAAACAAAGTAAAATGTGGGACAAAACATGAATAAATATAAAAGTGCTTTTGAAAAAGGAATTTTTGCAGTCAAAGCTAAGTAAAATTTAAGCAGTCTATCTACAAAAATTTAAAAGCTTTAATGTCAAACAATGCAATAATATAAAGTTAAAGTTTTATTCTTTCTCAAATTTTCTCAAGTCAGTAGTCTGTTTTAGTAAAAGTTTACAAAGTTTTTCTCCTCAATCATCAGTATGTAATAAAATCTGTTTTATCAAAATATCTTCTTGTACTTTAACCTTATCATTTCCATGAAGAAACAGGTCTTATCACTTTTAAAAAGAACACAATGTTTGAACCTGCTTTCTCAAAGTCAAATCCTAAAACATAGCTTTTATTTAAAACTGTCACAAATAACTTGCCCTTTTACCTAAAAAAAAGTAACATACTAAAAATAATTAAGTTCATGTGATATCAGTTGAAGCATTTAAACTGTTGTATAATTAAAAGAAATTTTCTAATTTTATAACAATTAAAGTTTATAAATAAAAAAGTTCATATGAATACTTTAAAAGTGTATAAAATTCCTGAAAATATAATAATGTTTCAATATAATAGTAAATAAAATATAATGTTATTAATCATAATTTTTAGTTATAACTACAAGAAGAAAGCAGCCATTAAAGGCTCCCGGGGTGTTGCATAACCAAAAATTATAGTAAAATAAAATAAAACCCAGCAGCATGCAGTGGTCCTAAATATTGCTAGTTTGTTGCAAAAAATTAATATCCAGTTATGTCCCTATCAGTTTGTTTTAAAACTTGCTAAAGCCTTCTAAAATATTTTCTTAAAGAAGTCGAGGTGACCACATTCCCCTTCCTGTAAAATAGCCAACAATAAATCAAGTTTATATTCAACACTGTAAGCAACAACTCCAATTCTAATTATAATGGTAACAACAAAATGAATGCAAATATTAAAATTACAAGTTAATGTATTACCCCACAGTCCAAATAGGAAATACTAATTTGTTTTTACCTATGTCTCAAACTATACAAAAAAAAAAAATTAAGGTCATTCTAATTATGTTACTAAGAATCTTAAATGCTTAAGAAATAAAAGTTTATTTATTGGATGTCTGTTGCTGTTTAATCTACTGTAGTGATTAATTATGTATAATATACTGAAATACTAATCAAAACTTTAATACAAACATTGCATATATAAATATTTTAATAACTTGTATGTTACACATAAAGGTATTTTATTAAGTATATATATGTCTTTTGCTTTAAATTTGAATAGTCATGAAACTAAATATCTTTTTAAAAAAGGTTTAGTAAGTATTGTTCAAGCCTAAAAGTAAAGCATCATGCAGAAAACTTTATTAATGAACAAACCAATGCCTTGCTAGTTAACACTTTTCACATTTCAAGAAAAATATTGGAAATTAAATACTAAGCACACCAAGGAGGTTTTATAACAAATAAAAAATGTGGATTTCAACAGGTGTTGTATTCCTCCCTGCAGGAGCTAGCCACTCTCCCTGGGATTGATGCATAAACCTTAAAATGTACTGCTCAGGGAGTTTTGTGTTCCTTCCTGAGGAGGCTGGCCCCTTCCTTGGTAATTAGCAAAATACTCACAAGTTGGTATCTATAGTATTAAATTCATTAATCCTAAACACAGTCAAACAAAACTCTAGTATCAGTTGCTATTTTAACACTTCCAAGCTAAAAGCTAAATATTGGTAATTATATATATAAAACTGCTCCATTTATCTGTCATACTGTAACTTTGTTCAATATTGATTGACTTAATCTTTTATTTCGTTATGTTATTTGTTTCTCACCCTAATTGTCACTATAAGCTTATTAAAATAAATATATATTAATATTTATCTTTTATCTATTCAGGACTCTATCCAAAATTAAGCCAAGTATATCAGTGTATCCCCTCATTTAGTAAGCCTGTGAATGTATGTATACTTATCACAAAAAATTAACAGTTAAACTTCTATTTATAAATGTAACAAAAATAAAAAAGGCGGAAATGGTGAGGTGCAAGAACAATTATATCAAGTATTATTTACAATAAATTTTTAAAGTGAAAGTTCAGAATCATATATATCAGCAGCAAAGCATTTCTGGCAAAAATCAGGCAATAATACAGAAACAAATATTGGACAACTAGTTTATTGAAAGCTTAAAAATAATAATCAATGGGATAAGGCAGAAGTTAGGTTAGGATATAGGGTCAAGGTTTTGCTCTTATCATTACAGATAAAGGAGATCAGCTTTGGGTCCTGTCCAGACATCTGAAAGCTAGTCATAAACAAGCTGAAGAAGCTAACACAAAAAGGAGAGATGGAGGTAACTTCTAAAAGTCAGAATGTCACTCTAACACAGTTATTCTTTGTTATGCATACCTTGACAACCACAGCAGTAAGTAGTGCACTTTCACATAATTATACATATTGGGCTTATATTACTAATTCCTCTCTTTTAGAATTGTTGACTTGCGGGGACAAATCCTACCCTGTATATATTAATCAGTCTTTTATTTTCCTGGGCCCGTTGATTATTGCCTTCCTCTAAAACCTGATGAAGAAGGGAAATTTATTGAAAATTTAACCTTGCCTTTTCTTGAATGACCTAACAGCATAGGATCCATGGATCCATGTATACAGCCCCAAAATCATTGTACAAAGTGATAAATGGCATACATACCATGTTTCATCTGAGGTTGTGCTCTTTAATAATTACTATAGAATTGTAAAAAATCGGGCCTTTATAGGGATAATGAAACCTAATGTAAACACAACCATATGTTGAAAAATTAGTAATTCAACAAAAACAACTATTGAAAGCTATCCTTATTTTTAGAATTGTGGGGAGATCATAAGTATAAATAAGTCACTAAATTGGACTCATCGGGGAAGATTTATCACACAACTATGGGACACTAAACTTAACAAAACTGAAAATTATTTGTGGAAATTATTTTTGGGAACTAGCCCAATTTTTGAATGGCAAGGGAGTAAAACTAATATTACCAGTTAAAAAAGAAAATCCACTTAATTTCTTTAAATATGTATACAGGATCCCATTGTTTTTATAGTAGGAACAGTGACCATTAATCAAACATGGTTTTTCTGCAGCAATTGTTCCCTTTACACTTGTGTATCAGAACCTCTTTTACAGGAGCGTTCCATTGCAGTTCAATTAGGATGATGGCATAATGGAATATGGCTTCTGATTCACATGAATTGCTTCTGGCAGTCTTCCCCTGAGAGTCAAATGCTTTGGCACTTTATAAATCATTATTTGAAAAGAACCAAACATTTAATTGGATTAATTGTAGCTATTGTTTTAAGGCTTTTAGATATTATTACAGCTGCTGTTGTACCAGTAAGTGCCCTACATGAGAATGTCCAAACACAACAATATGTTAAAAATTGGCATCATAATGCTAGTGAGTTATGGCATAGTCAGGCATATATAGATGAGAAATTAATAATAGTCTTAATGACTTAGAGATGGCTGTTACACAAATGGGAGATCAAATATATAATCTAAATTTAAAACAAGGTTTGAAATGTGATTGGAATAAAAGTGCTTTTTTAATCACTCCTCTCACATACAATGATTCCCACTATGAATGGGAAAAAATTAAACATCATTTAATATGTCATCACAAAATATTATCTATAGAAATTACAGATTTGCAAAAAAGCATTTTGAGCATGTCTCTGAATCAACTTACTATGTTTCCAGGTAGCGAATTTTGGCAATCAGTGACAGATCAATTGCATAAAATAAACACCTTACATTGGTGGAAATCAACCTCTGTACTTGCTACCCTCGGTGTGGTGATCATTGGTGCTATGCTACACTTAACTGTATTAGGAGGCATTCGCAAATCCCTGCTGTCCCACATTAATAGGGCCTAAAAGAACAATGATGACAATCACTTGATTCTGCTTAAAACCCTTAACTCTCAAGACACCTATCCATGGAGCTTGGCTAGTGGCCACTAACAGGTAAGACCTTCAGAGGAAGGCAACCTAAGACAGGCATAGTCACCCAGGACAAAAAAAAACAGAAAAGGGTTAATTGTCAGAAAAGATGCTGAGAGCCAGAGCATAAAGGGTTAAGCATTTAAAAACATGTTTACTGGCAGAGAAACATTAGTAAATGTCTCCAAGGACACTGCATACTGCAGACAATAGTGGGAGGAAGCAGAACAGAATGAATACACCACTAAGATGTTATTGTCTGAACTCCCAAGAAAGATTATCTGGGAACACAGAAACAGGCAGCGCTCTCACATACCAAGCTGAGGAACTAGTGAAGAAAGCCTTAATTTTGTTATCAGGTTTGTAGAATAAAAGGAAGCTTCAGCCTAAATAAACATGCCTGCATTTCACATGGAGTGAGGTCCCTTGATCCCAAACTTTCTTTGGATCATTCCCGGCACTCTCTACCGCCACATTGAATTACAATACTTGGAGAAGTGTCTTTTCAGGTAACCTGCCCATTTTTAAAATGTGTTGTTTGTCTTTTTATTTTCAAGGTGTAGGATTTCTTTATATATGCAGGATATTAGGCTCTTATCAGATATATGGTTGCCAAATATTTTCTCCCATTGGGAAGGCTGCCTTTTTATTTTCTTAATAATGTTCTTTGAGGTGCAGAAGTTTTTAATTTTGAGGAGATCCCATTTATCTATTTTTTCTCTTGCTGTTCGTGCTTTGGATGTGATGTTCATGAATCCATTTCCTATTACAATATCCTGTAGATGTTGTCCTACGTTATCTTCTAAGATCTTTATGGTTTTGGTTCTTATATTTAGATCCTTGATTCAACTTGAGTTGATTTTTGTATAAGGTATGAGACCGTATTCTTCTGATTCTTTTGGATCTGGACAATCATTTCTCCAAGCATCTCTTGTTAAAGAGGCCATTCTCTCCCAAATGAGTGGGTTGGTAGCCTTGTCAAATATTAGATGACTGTATAAGCAAAGATCTATATCAGAACACTCAATTTGATTCCATTGGTCAGTAGGTCTATCCTTGTGCCAATACCATGCGGTTTTGGTCACTGTAGCTTTGTAATATAATTTAAAGTCTGGGAATGTGATACCCCCAACTTCACTTTTCTTTTTCAATATGTCTTTGGAAATTCAGGGCCTCTTACCTTTCCAAATATATATTGTAGTTAGTTTTTCCAGTTCCTTAAAAATATAGTGTTGATTTTTATTGGAATTGCTTTAAATCTGTAGAGTAGTTTGGGTAGGATAGACATCTTGATGGTGTTTAGTCTTCTTAACCATGAACAGGGAATATTTTTCCATGAATTTAATTCTTCTTTGATTTCCCTTAACAGTTTTGTTTAATTTTCTGTATATAAGTCCTTTACATATTTAGTTAAATTTATTCCTAGGTATTTGATTCTTTTATTTGCTATTTTAAATGTAATTTTTTTCTTGATTTCCTCCTCCGATTCCTCATTATTGGTGTACAAAAATGCTACTGGTTTTTGAGCATTGATCTTATAGCCTGCAACATTGCTAAACTACTTTATAAGTTCTAGAAGCTTTGTTGAAGCTTTCTCTGGGCTTTCTATGTATAGGATCATGTAGTCTGCAAATAATATGGGAGGCCCTGGGTTCGGTTCCGGGGCCCTCCTGGTGAAGGCAAGCCCACCCGCACGGCGTGGTTAGCTGACCCAGCGAGCACAGGCAGCAAGGGGGGGATAAATGAATAAATAAATAAAATCTTTAAAAAAAAAAAAAGAAATTTTTACTTGTTCTTTTCCAATCTGAATGCCTTTTATATCCTTTTCTTGCCTCAGTGCTCAAGCAAGTACTTCTAAGTCAATGTTAAATAGGAGTGGTGTTAGTGGTCATCCTTGTCTTTTTCCCGATCTCTGTGGGAAGGCTTTTAGGAATTAACCATTGAAGATGACGTTAGCTTTGGGTTTTTCATATATACCCTTCATCATATTCAGAAAATTTCCTTCTATTCTTATCTTTTGCAGTGTTTTTATCAGGAAATGGTGCCGTATTTCTTTGAGTGCTTTTTCTGCATCTATAGAGATGATCATGTGATTTTTTTCTTTCAGTTTGTTTATTTGGTGTATTACATTGATTGACTTTCTGATATTGAAACATGCTTGCATACCCGGGATAAAATCCACTTGGTCACGATTTATAATCCTTTTGATATGTTGTTGAATGCAATTAGCAAGTATTTTGTTTAGGATTTTAGCATCTAGGTTCATTAGAGAAATTGGTCTGTAATTTTCCTTTCTAGTGGTATTTGTGTTTGGTTTTGGTATTATGGAAAGTTTGGCATCTTAGAATGAGTTAGGCAATATTTATTCCACTTGTATTTTTTGGAAGAGCTTAAGTAGAATTGGCATTAGCTCTTTCTGGAATGTTTGGTAGAATTCAGCTGTGAAGCCAACTGGTCCTGGGCTCTTCTTAGTTGGGAGGTTTTTGTTGACTGAGTCTATCTCTTTACCTGTAATTGGACTTTTGAGTTCATCAATTTCTTCTTTCATCAATGTAGGCTGTTTGTGCATTTCTAGAAAGTTGTCCATTTCCTCTAAATTATCATTCTTGTTGGCATCTAATTTTTCAAAATTTCCTCTTATGATACTCTTTATTTCTGTGGATTCAGTACTGTTATCCCCTTGCTCCTTCCTTATTTTGTGTATTTGCCTCTGTTCTCTCTTTTTCTTTGGTAGTCTGGTTAAAGGTTTGTCAATTTTATTAATATCCTGGAAGAACCAGCTTTTGGTTTTGTTTAATTTTTCTAGTGCTTTCTCATTCTCTATTTCATTTAGTTTGGCTCTAATCTTTGTTATTTCCTTCTTTCTAGTTCTTTTAGGTTTAATTTGTTGTTTTTTTCCTATTCCTCCAAGTGTGCAGTTAGGTTTTCAATCTTAGCTCTTTCTTCTTTTTTAATGTATGTATTTATGGCTATGAAATTCTCTCTCAGGATAGTTATTGCTGCATCCCGTAGTTTTTCATATGCTATGTTGTAATTTTCATTAGTTTCAAGGTCCTTACTTATTTCCTTTGAGATTTCCTCTTTGGCCCACTACTTGTCTAAGAGTGTGTTGTTTAACTTCCATATCCTTGTGCCTAACCTGTTTTTCTGACCCTTAGTGATTTCCAGTTTCATTCCATTGTAATCAGAGAAATTACTTTGTATAATCTCAATCTTTCTGATTTCATTGAGAATTTTTCAGTGGCCTAGCATGTGGTCTATTGTGAAGTATGATCCTTGTGCACTCGAGAAGAATGTAAATCCTGCTGTATTTGGGTGTATTGTTCTGTATATGCCTATTAAGTCCAGGTCTTCTAACATGTTGTTGAGAGTCTTTGTTTCTTTATTGATTCTCTGTCTAGATGTTCTGTGTAATGATGACAATGGTGTATTAATGTCCCCTGCTATTGATGATGGTTTTCATTGGGCTCTGAGTGTTTGTTTCCCAAACAGTACATTCCCTCTCTGTCTTAGAGGAACTTCAGTGAACACATGTTACATCCCAGCTTCTTCAGTTGTTCATGAGCTTCTTCTCATCCAACCCCTCCATTCTCTTCTGAGATTGAAGAGGGCTGCATCATTTTCAACACTGTTAAAAATGTGTTGGAAATTTAATATCTAATTAGTCTGAGAAATATCTGGTATCTGCAGCCTTGAAGTTTTCTGGAAACATTGCTCTCTCACACAACTTCACTTCTATTCTTGTCAGAGCTAGGTCCCAGGAATTTCTGGGATTCCCATACTATTTATTATGATCATTGTCCTAGTATTGCTCATTCTTGTGATGTTATTGCAGTAGACAATGCTGTAATGTGAATTTAACATTAGCTTCCTGACACCAGCAGGTTTCATTTTGGCATTGCTCTTTCTTTAGCTCCCCCAATATTGGAGAAGCTGAATGTAGAATGGGAAGCAGGAGACCTGAATTGTTCCTGTTACCCAAGAGTGGTACAGTAAGAACAGACTCCTCAGAGGGTCAATCCTGGATGCCAAGGGAAGGGCAAAAGGAGCAGGAGCAGGAAGTCTCCTCTCTGTGCCATGATGCCTTTGCTACACCAGACCCCAGGTCCCATGCTTTTATCTGCCCCTGCCAAACTGACCCACCCCTGTATGTTAGGTGCATCATACTGGGACATCTATGACTTTAAAGTAGTCCCCGAACCCTGTGACTCACCTGCCAGGCTCCCTGTCTTATAGGCCTTGCTGGCCAAGAGCACTTCCCCCTCCATCTAACCAGTACTCATTCTCACCTAGTCTGGAGACACCCACAGTTTACAGGTGAATTTACTGGGCATCAGCATCACTCTGCCATTTGGGAACAGGGCATCTCTGCAAACCTGTGTCACTAGCTTTTTAAGTTTACCAAGCACTGACAATACAAAATATCAGAAATTGGTTGGCTTATATTGGAAATTATTAGAGTTAAAACAGTTCTGAGGTGATGAAAATGTCCAAATCAAGGCATCATCACAAATGCTATCTTAACAAGGGTCAGCTGCTGCTGGAATCCTGCCAAGGCAAAATGTTGGGCCTGGCTGTCTCTCTGTGCCTTCTCTTCCAAACTCACTTTCTCCCTGAGCTCAGCAGTAGGCCATAAGACACAATTGCTCACACTTCTCCCTTATCCTCTGGCCTGGATGTCTACAGCTTCAAGCTGCACTATGAGTCCAACCTCTGTCCTCTACATCACCCTGTCATGGTTAATGAGTCTCTCTGCAGCTGTAGGAGATCTTGTAGCCCTCTCCCACATGTCAGGGTAAACATGGCAGCACTCTTTCTCTGTGTGTTCCATGTATGTAGTACTTCAGCACAATGGGGTTGATCCAGATGCCTGAAATCTAACCAGAGGCCCTTAACTAAACTAAAGCATTCTATCACAAAGTGACCTAATCAAAAATTCCCTTATCTGAATCTAAACAAAATGCCCTACATACAAAAGGCTTATGCACACAGCAATGGGTTAGTAAGAACATATATTTCAGGCATCCATACAAGACCCAAACAAGAGCATTAACCAATGGAACAGAGATCAGGAGCAGTCTCCTAAGTCTGGGAAAAATGGGAACTCATGAAGCAGTGGCTGTATATAGGGTGAAGCCATCATTGAGCAAAATGGGGTGCTGACCACCATTGCACTGGTAATGGTCCCAACAAGAAATCAATATATTGTGCTTTCTCCACCAAATCTTAGCTCCAAAATCAGGTGTGTAACTCAGAGAGATGTGCCATTATTCATATTCCTAGAGCCATGGCCCACAGACTTTGCCTGGGGGTTCGGGGGGCAGGAAGCAGGCAATAAAACTTAAAGCCCTCAATTTCTTCTCCAAAGAATTGATTGCATTTACAGTGGAATGGAGAAATTTGATGCTAAATGTGCTCGCAGAACCAGTGGAGATCATGGAGGGCATGAGATTTAATTCATCTCAATCCTTCAGGAAGAAATGAAATAACTACTTTACAGATGCGTAAAAACTAATACCATTTGCTAGCAGCAACTCACTTTATAAGAAATGTAAAAAAATATTCTTCAGGCACAAAGAAATTAATCTTATAAGGTTCAAAAATCAGGTTGGATTGAAGAAGAATATCTATTAATTAAATTTATATATCTAAATGACTATTGAATGGATAAAGTAATAATGATATCTGAGCCTAGGACATCAATAAAGTGCTGAAATACAGCATAAATAATATGTAGCATAAGATGGGTAAATGGATATGTTGCAGTTTGATATCATTATGAATTCCAAAAAGAGATATTGGGTTATGCTTGTAAACTGGTTTGTTAATCTGGCATGATTAAGTTATGATAACGGTGTTTGCTGGGCTACAGTCTGTGGGTGTTGAGACTCGCTCCTTCGTGGGTGGGGTCCCAATTATAAAAAGACATGGCAAATGACAGAACTGGAGTAGTTTTTGATGTTGGATCTCTGCTGAGCAAGGCACCCGGGAAAAGAGAGAAGCTGTTCAACTGACAGTTCACAGGAGCCCTTGTGGAGAGAGGCAAAGCTTAGAGACCCTCAGAGTCTACAGCTGACATTGTGGAGGAAAGAGAAAAGCAGAGCCCAGAGAGAAAAACACAGCCCTAGGAATAGAGGAGCCCAAGAAGCCTGAAACCTGGCAAATGTCAGCAGCTGTCTTGCCCCAGGCAGGGTAACAGACTTTGGTGAAGGAAGAAATGTATGCTTTATTGCCTGTTAACTGTAAGCTTCTACCCCAAATAAATATCCTTTATAAAGACCAAGAAATTTCTCGTATTTTGCATCAGCACCCCATTGGCTGACTAATACAAGATATAAAATGTTTTAAAATACGTTATATGGCAGGTCAATAACAAATAATAAGTACAGATTTGTAAAAGGAAGCAAAAGTGTTAGAATTTCCCCGGTAAACTACAAAGAATATTAAATAGTGCCTCTTATCCAAATAAATAGAGGAGAAGAAAATTGAATAAAAATAGGCAGTCCAAAACAAACTATTCAGGATTTCCTGCATTGTCATTTGTTTTGGGGCCACCTTACTCATGCAATTTTGGAAGCTGCAACTTTCTTTTCCTTCAGAAGACTGAAGGTTCCAGGGTTGATTTATGGGGTGTTGTTTTGTCCCCATCATAAACCAAGGGCTGTATCACTTCCCCATTTCCTAGTTATGAAGTCACCAAACTGGATATGGTGCTTATTTGAAGCAAAAAGAGACATAAATGATAGAACAATTAAAAAGGAAGTACTGTTGCACTTCCCAAATTGGACACTTCGATGATTGATATTGGATCATTCCTCTTTTCTAATGAATGTATTCAATGCTATAAATTTCCCTCTAGGCACTGCTTTTGCTGTGCCCCATTCACAATGAAGAAGCATAGGACATTAAGAAGCAGAAAGAACCACATAACAAAAGGCTTGTGGGTGAAGCTATATCCACTTCCACAACAGTACACACTTAAGATGGAGGTAGAGAATGTAAGAAAGTTGGGAAAATAATTTCTCTGTCCACAAGCATTTTTTCCTCAAAATAGCTCTTCTATGAATGTGACTTCACTTGGAAGGAATTTGAATCATGCTTACCTAAGCATGAAGGAATCTATGTAAGAAAAAAGAATGAAGACAATGCGTTTTGCCTTTAGAGATATATCATATCTCACAGAATATGAAAAAATGCAGAGTGGACAGAAACAAAATGAATATAAAGAAGCAGAAAGCCTTCAGCCAAAAGCACTAGTTCATTAAACACCAGAGCATTCATTCTGCAGAAAAGCCCTCTATATGCAAAGAATCTGAAAATCCTTCAGTCAGAAGGGAAACCTCATTATTCATCTGAGAATACATACGGGAAAGAAACCCTATGAATATGATGGATGTGGGAAAGCTTTCATTCAGATATCAAGCCGCATTACACACCAGAGAAGACAAACTGGAGAGAAACCCCATATATGTAAGGAATGTAGGAATGCCTTCATTATCAAATCAAATCTTGCTGACCATTATAAAATTCATACCAGAGGGAAACCCTATATATGTAAGGAATTTCAAATAGCCTTCAGCCGTAGGCAGAATCTCATTAAACATTAGAACATTGATACTCGAGAGAAACCCTGTGAATGTAAAGAATGTGAATCTCCAAGAATCTCCACTTCCAGTCTGTGCAACTTTTTGCCAATCTTTTGAGGAAGTGGCTGTGACTGAAATTCAATGTCTTTCTCCTCTTGGAAAACTGCGCTTGCAGTTTGTTCTGAAATCTGCTCCTCCCACATCTTCTTCCACACACATCTGTTGTTGGAAAATTGCTGTGAGCCAGAGCATAAAGGGTTAAGCATTTAAAAATCTTGCTTGATGACAGAGAAACATTAGTAATTGTCTTCAAAGACACTGCATACTGCAAACATCAGTAGGAGGAGGCAGAGCAGAATGAACACACCACTAAGATGTTATTGTCTGAATTCCCAAGAAAGATTGTCTGGGAACACTGAAACAATCTGAACACTGAAACTGTAAGTCAGCCCTCTTACATACCAAGCTGAGGAACTTGTAAAGGATGCCTTACTTTTATCTGCTTTGTAGTATAAAAAGCAGCTCCAGCCTAAATAAACTTGCCTGCATTCCACATTGAGTGAGGTCCCCTGATCCCAAATTTTCTTTGGATCATTCCAGGCACCCTTTACCTCCACATTGAATTACAACAGATGGTGCCCACGTGAGGCATGACTACTCTTTTCTCTGTATCAGTGACATGGAAAGAAGGACTGCTGGGTCTAATGGTCTTGGCATTCTGTTGGTGAGTTGAATAATCTTGATCATCAGGGAAATGGGTGGTCAGTCGACTCGATTAGAGGAATATTCCCAAGTTTTGAAAACCGTGTTAAAGAATACAGGGGTATCTGTGATGACCCTAGAGTTACCAAAACTCTTTTCTCTTGTACAGAAACATTGTTATGTATGGCCTTTGTATAATCTTATTTCTGTTGCTCTTGAACCATTACAGTCAGATGAAAATGAAAATATTAAAATGGATACTGCTGGGAAGCAGCTGTGGCTCAATCATTAGGGCTCCCATTTACCATATTGGGGGCCCCCAGGTTCGGTTCCTGGGGCCTCCTGGTGAAGGCAAGCCTGCCCGCACAGCGTGGTTAGCTGACCCAGCGAGCACAAGCAGCAAGGGGGGGATAAATGAATAAATAAATAAAAATCTTAAAAATAAATAAATTAATTAAAATAAATAAAAAAATAAAATGGATACTGCTATTGCTAAAACTATAGCAGAACAAGCTAATGATGATTTTAATGAAAATATATATGAAAAAATTAATGAAAAGGGAAAAACAGGTAAACCCATATATAATAGAAAGAAAAATAGAAAAAAAGGAGTTTATGTAACTTTTCCAGCAGTCATTGAGCTGTCCAATCAAAAAGATAATTTATGGTCTTTCGAACCAGTATCTGTGCTTCCTACAACATTTGATAACCCTCCAAAAGTTTTGTTTTTGTTCCAGCACCATACTCTTCATTATGAAAAGCATAGCTCAGGGAAGTAGAGAAGAAAATTCAGAGGCTATGCAATTTTTTTTACTTTTCCTGTAACAGTAACTCAAATTACAGTAGATATAACCAATTTCCAAGGAGGTGTACAATATGAGCATACTCTTATTCCTTTTAGACAATCAAAAGAATTTTAAAAGTATGCACTCAATATGGTGTAAATTCAACTTATACTCAAGAATTGGTGCAAGAAATGGCAAAAGCAAACGGAAAATACACTGGGATTAGGATTTGTTAGCTCAAGCTGTTCTTAATTCAGCAGAATATTTTCAGTTTAAAACTTGGTGGGCTGATAAAGCTAACATGGTAGGTGATGAAATCAACAGCAAAATCCACCAGTGCTTATTACTGCTGAACAAATATTAGGAACAGATCAATGGGCTGGGATTCCACGCCAAGCTCAATATGATGATATTGCCATTTTCCAAGTGTGATTGTGCTGCCTAGCTGCCTGGTGATGAATCTCCACCCCTGGACAGGCTGTACAATCATTTTCAAAAATTGTTCAAGAAAATACTGAACCCTATGCAGTTTTTGTAACAAGGCTGGCAGATGTAGTCAACAAGACAGTTACTCAATTTGACCTTAAAAAATGCTTATTCTAATGTTGGTTTTGATAATGCTAACAGTGAGCATAAAAAGGCTTTATATCCGATAAAGTCAAATGGAAGGACTTTAGAGGATTATATAAAAATATGCCAAAAACATTGGGCCCAATACTTATATCATGAACCTTCTTGCAGCTGCTGTAAAGGGTCATAGTCCTGTGATTACTAATTTAAATTGCTTTATTTTTTTTTTTTTATTATGGGTAAAAATCAAAATTCTCACAATACATACAAACATTTGTAAAATGATATATAAATATATATGCATATATGTGTATTTGCTTATAAAAATGTTATTTTATATATATATATATACATATATTTTAAGAGGTGCTTAGATTACCTAAAATATTATACGGAACCCACTCGGATTCCCATGTTGCCCACCTCCCACACCTCCCACCACATCCAACACAAACATCTCCCATAGTGTGGCCCACCAACCTCAATGAACTTACACCTCCTGGAGCCTTGCCACCAACCATATTGCCAAGTCAAAACTAGTGTAAGAGCTCCATTTAGGGGCAATAATAAATCAATACCAACTCGTTTGTGTCCAAAATGCCAAAAAGGGTTACACTGGGCCAAGGAATGCCATTCTAAATATCATAAAAATGGTAGTCTCGTTAATAAGTTGAGAAACTTCCAAAGGGGCCTTGCTCAAGGCCCTCAGACAAACACTATGAGCAGATTTACCAGCCTTGCTCAAATCTACCCAGTCAGCAACACAGCAGTTCACTACGGCCTGTAACAGAACTTAAGGCAGTTACCAAAAGCAGTACAGCTGTTGATCCTTCCTCAGCTGAAACAAAGTTTACTACTCCTTCATTGGGTATACCCAAAACTAAGAACAGGAATTAAAAGGCCTATCCCAGAAATCTGAATTTTGAGCCTAAGTGAACTCCTAAAGAGTAGTAATCCAAAATATACATGTTAAAGATATGTAAAACCTTCTAAATTAAAGCTTAACTGTATTTATGCTGTTTAAGTTGTCCTGGCTCTTTGCTGATTATAAACACAAGTGTTTCAAAGAACAAGCTTATATATTACAGGTAACACATATAATTTGGTCTTTAACCTAAAAAAATGTAAAATACTGAAAATAGTTAATTTCATGTTATATAAGTTGAATGAAGTATATAAAACTCTTGTATAATTAAAAGAAATTTTCTAATTTTATAGCAATTTAATTATATGAATAAAAAGTTCATATGAATACTTTAAAAGTGTATAAAATTCCTGCAAATATAATAATGTTTCAATAAAGTAGTAAGTAAAATATGATGTTACTAAATATAATTTTTAGTTATAACTACAAAAAGAAAGCAGCCATTAAAGGCTTCCAGAATAGTGCATAACAGCAAAATACAGTAAAATAAAATAACACACCTGCAGCATGTAGTGATCCCACATATTGCTATTTGTTGCAAAAAATTAATACCCAGTTATGTCACTCTCACTTTGTTTTAAAACTTGCTAAAGCTTTCTTTAATATTTTCTTAAGCAAGTCAAGCCAGCCCACATAACCCTTCCTATAAAGTAGCCAACAATAAATCAAGTTTATATTCAACACTGTAGGGAACAGCCCCAATTCCAATTATAATTTTAACAACAAAACCAATGCAAGTATTAAAATTACAAGTTAATGTATTACCCCACAGCCCAAATAGGAAATACTAATTTGTTTTTACCTATGCCTCAAACAATACAAAATAAAGAAATTGAGATCATTCTATTCATGCTACTAAGAATATTAAATGCTTAAGAAATAAAAGTTTATTCATTGGATGTCTGTTGTATAATCTACTAGAGTTATGAAATCTGTATAATATACTTAAATGCTAATCAAAACTTTAATAATACATTGCATACTTAGGTAATTTATTAACTTGTATACTACACGTAAATGTGTTTTATTAAATGTATATGTAAATCACTTGTTTTGAATTTTGACAGTCCTGAAACTCAATGTATTAAAAAAGAAGTCTGGCAAGTATTGTTCAAGCCTAAAAGTAAAGCATCATACAGAAAACTTTGTTAATCAACAAACCAATGCCTTGCTAGTTAACACTTTTCACATTTCAGGAAAAATGTTGGAAATTAAAATAGTAAGCACATCAAGGAAGTTTTGTAACAAATTGAAAATGATAAAGTGCATTTCAACGGGTGTTGTATTCTTCCCTGGGGGAGCTGGCCACTCTCCAAGGGATTGACACATAAACCTTAAAATGTACTGTCCAGAAAGTGTTATATTCCTTCCTGAGGAGACTGGCCCCTTCCTCAGGAATTAGCAAAATATTAACAAGCTGGCATCTATAGTATCAAATTCATTAATGCTAAACACAGTCAACCAAAATTTTAGTATCTGCTACTTCAACAATTCAACCCTTCCCAGTTTAAAGCTAAATATTGGTAAATATATATGTAAGACTGCTCTATTTTTCTGTCATTCTGTATCTTTGTTCCATATTGACTTAATCTTTTAATTAGTTATGTTATTTGTTTCTCATCTAATTGTAAATATAAACTTATTAAACTAAATATTTATTAACATTTATCTTGTATCTATCCAGGACTCTAGTAAAAATTAAGCCAAGTATATCAGTGTATCCCCTGATTTAGTAAGCCTGTATGTATAGTTATCATAAAAAAAATTAACAGTTAAATCTCTATTTATAAATGCTACAAAAACAAAACAGGGATAAATGGTGAGGTGTGAAAACAATTATATCAAGCATTATTTACAATAAATTTTTTAAGCCAAAGTTCAAAATCATATACATCAGCAGCAGAACATTTCTTGCAAAAATAAGGCAAAAATACAGAAACAAATAATGGACAACTAGTTTACTGAAAGCATAAAGGTAATAACAAATGGAAAAGGCAGAAATTAAGTTAAGATATAGGGTCGAGATTTTGCTCTAATCATTACATATAAAGGAGATCAGCTTTGGGTCCTGTCCAGACATCCCAAACCTAGACATAAACAAGCTGAAGAAGCTGACAAAAGAAGCAGAAAAGATGATAACTTCTAAAAGTCAGACTATCACTCTAACACAGTTATTCTTTGCTATGCTTACCTTTACAACCTCAACAGTTAGTAGTGCACCTTCACATAATTATACATATTGGGCTCATAATACAATTCACCTCTTTTAGAATTGTTGACTTGGGGGGGACAAATCCTACCCTGTTTATATTAATTAGACTTTTCATTTTCTTGGGCCCATTGATTCTCGCCTTCCTTTAAACCCTGAGGAGGAAGGGAAATTTATTGAAAATTTAACCTTGCCTTTCCTTGAATGACCTATCTGCATAGGATCCATCAATCCATGTATACAGCCCCAAAATCATAGTACAAAGTGATAAATGACATACATGCCATGTTTCATCTGAGGTTGTGCTCTTTAATAATTCCTATATAATTCTAATGAATCGTGCCCTTATAGCGATACCAAAACCTAATGTAAACAGAACCATAAGTTGAAAAATTAATAATTCAGCAAAAACAACTAATGAAATCATCATTATTTTTGGAATTTTGGGGACATCATAAGTATAAATACGTCACTAAATTTCACTCATCAGGGAAGATTTATCCCACAAGTATGGGACAATAAACTTAGCAAAACTAAAAAGTATTTGTGGAAATAATTTTTGGGAACTAGCCCAATTTTTGAATGGCAAGGCAGTAAAACTAATATTACCAGTTTAAAAAGAAAATCCACTTTATTTCTTACATTATGTGTAACGGTATCCCATTGTTTTTATAGTAGGAACAGTGAGCATTAATCAAACATGGTTTTTCTACAGCAATTGCTCCCTTTACTCTTGTGTATCAAAGTCTGTTTTAGAGGAAAGTTCTACTATGGTTCTAACAGGAAAACAGCAACGTGGAATATGGCTTCGGGTTCACATGAGTCGCTGCTGGCAGTCTTCCCCTCAGAACCAAATCCTTTGGCACTTTCTAAATCATTATTTGAAAAGAACCAACTGCTTAATTGAATTAATTATAGCGTCTGTATTAGGGCTTATAGGTATTATTACAGCTGCTGCTGTGGCAGAAACTGCCCTACATGATCATATCCAAACACGACAATATGTTAGAAATTGGCAGAAAAATGCTAGTGAGCTATGGTATAGTCAGACATATATTGATGGGCAAATTAATAATAGACTTAATGACTTAGAGGTGGCTGTTACACAAATGGAAGATCAGGTATATAATCTAAATTTAAAATGAGGTTTGAAGTGTGATTGGAATGAAAGCGTTTTTTGTATCATTCATCTCCCGTACAATGATTAGAATTATGAATGGGAAAAAATTAAAAATCATTTAATAGGTCACCAAACAAATTTTTCTGCAGGAATTATAGATTTGCATAAAAGTATTATGAACATGTCTCAGAATCAACTTACTACGCTTTCAGGTAGCAAATTTTGGCAATCAGTGACAGATCAATTAAATAAAATAAACCCCTTTCATTGGTCAAAATCAACCTCTGTACTTGCTAACTTCAGTGTGGTGATAATTGGTAGCTGGCTACTCTTAACTTAGGAGGTATTCAGAAATACCTTCTGTCCCACATTAATAGGGCTGAAAAGGCCAGCCATGCTAATAACTTGACTCTGCTTAAAACACTTGAATCTCAAACTCCTGTACATGGATCTTGGGTAGTGGCCAGGGATGGGTAAGACCTTCAGAGGAGGGTAACCTCAGACTTGAACAGTCACCCTGGGCAAAAAACAAAAAAGGGTGAATTGTTATAAAAGGTGTTGAGAGCCAGAGCATAAGGGTTAAGCATTTAAAAACATGTTTACTGGCAGAGAAACATTAGTAAATGTCTCCAAAGACACTGCATACTGCAAACATCAGTAGGAGGAGGCAGAGCAGAATGAACACACTATTAAGATGTTATTGTCTGAATTCCCGAGAAAGATTGTCTGGGAACACAGAAACAAGCAGTGCTCTCATGTACCAAGCTGAGGAACTGGAGAAGGACGCCCTACTTTTGTTATCAACTTTGTAGTAAAAAAAAAAAAAAACAGCTTCAGCCTAAATAAATTTGCCTACATTACACATGGAGTGAGGTCCCCTGATCCCAAACATTCTTTGGATGATTCTTGGCACCGTCTACCTCCAAGGTGAATTACAAAAATCTGTGATCAATTTTTTGTCACTAATTTATGCATCAGAACTTGAGATTTCTCTTAGTTTATGTAAAGATGGGCTTTCCACTTATTTGAAATTATCCTGGTTGTTTCCACTGGTTCCTCAATCCATTACAATCTGGGTAAGTATTTAAAAAATTACCATTTTAAAAATAATGCTGCCCATTATTGTAGCATTTTCTTCTAAGACAGCACAAATTTATATTTTTTCAGTTTCTTTACCTGATTCTGGTGTAGATTCAAGTTTAAGAGCCACTGAACTACAGTGGCCTGCTTTCTACTTAACTCCAATTTTCCTTATTATTTTAAATCAGAAATGATCCCTTCAAAATTAGAATATATACCTCTTATCTAAAATATTTTAAGAAATTAAAAAATTAATTTATATTCTTAAGTTGTACTCCAATATTTTTCTCATATGTTATAGGCTGTAGGCTGGATGAAACTAGAGAATACATGTATTTACAAATAGAAATGTGTACCCAAAAAGAATCTGCCAATGCAGATAATTTTGAGGAAGGAGGAATGGCAGTTGAGACTAGAGAAGGAATTTGACTGTTTGCCATAACAGACATAAATTATTTTTATACTCTTTGCATGGATAATTTAGGTATAATTTTTAAAAATTATGAAAATAGTACCCAATGAAATCATACAAAGTGGTTGATTTGAAGGTAGTGATTTGTATCTGCAACATTACTGGGTGTGGGGGCACTTGCCCTCAATCTTTGCAAATATAGTCACCCATAAAGAATAGTGCTCTCTCCCCTAGGCACCACCCCCAGCTCTCTGGACAGGTGGAGGCCTCCCACAGCAGAAGTGAGCACAGAGCACAAGGAACATGGATGTGACTCTGTAAAGGCCACACTGCTCTCTTCACATTTCCAGTTAGAGGGCTGTTAGCACCACAGGAGAAGACAGATCTTCTGCTGCTTACTCCCCAGGTCAGACCCACTAGAGTGACACACATCACTAAATGAGGCTGTGAGTGCTGAGAAGGGCTTTTTCCTTGTACTCCTTTGCAGATCCAGAACCTATGATGATGGTTTTCATTAGGTTTCTGAGAGTTTGGTTTCCTCTCTGGTTTGAGGGAACTGCAGTGAGCATGGGTTATATTCCAGTTTCTTCAGGTATATATCAGCTTCTTCCCATCCAAACCCTCCATTCTCTTCCGGGATTCAAGAGGTCTGCATCATTTTCAACAGTGTTAAAAATGTGTTGAAAATTATATATTTAATTAATCTGAGAAATATCTGGCATTTGCACTCTCTGAGGTTTTCTTCAAACATTGCACTCTCTCACAACCTCTCTTCTATTCTTGTCAGCACTAGGTCCCAGGACTATCTGGGATTCCCGTCTTATTTATTAGGGTCATCTTGGCATTGCTCTTACTTTAGCTGCCACAAAATTGGAGAAGATGAATGTAGAACTGAAATAAGGATACCTGAGTCTGTACCTGAGACCCAGGAAGGATACAGTAAAAGCCGCCTCCTGATAGGGTCCAGTTTGGAGGCCAAGGGAAGGAGGGAAGGGCAAAAGAAGCAGGAACAGGGAGACTCCTCTGTGTGCCCTGATTTCTCTGCTGCACCAGACCCCAGTTCCCATGCTTTTATCTGCCCCTACCATCCTGGCCAGCCCCTGCCTGAGGAAGGTACATTATATTGGGGCATCTGTATCTTTATACTAGTCCCTAAACCCAGTGACACCCCTATCTGACTCCCTGTCTTGCAGGCCTTCCTGGGCAAGAGCACTTCCCCCTCCATCTTACCCATACTCATTCCTGCCTAGTCTGGAGATACCCGCAGTTTACAGGTGAAATCACTGAGCCTCAGCATCACACTGCTGATTGGGAACAGGGCAGCTCTCTAACTGTGTCTTTGGCTGTTTGAGTTTCCCCAGTGCTGCCAATGCAAAATACCGGAAGTAGGTTGGCTTTTATTGGAATTTATTAGGTTTGAAGCTTACAGTTCTGAGGCTGTGAAAATGTCCAAATCAAGTCATCGTCTAAAATCCTGTCTTAGCAAGGGTCAGCTGCTGCAGGAATCGTGCCAAGGTAAAATGTTGTGCCTGTCTGTCTCTCTCTGCCTTCTCTTCCAAACTCACTTTCTCCCAGAGCTCAGGAGTGGGCCATCAGACACAATTGCTAACACCTCTCTCCCTTCTCCTCTGACCTGGATGTGTTCAGCTTAAAGCTGCTCCATGACTACAACCTCTGGCCTCTCCCTCAGCATCTCAGGGTTTCTGTGTCTCTCCACAGCTCTAGGAGATCTTGGATCCCTCTCCCACATGGCAGGGTAAACATGGCAGCACTCTTCTCTGTGTGTTCCATGTATGTAGGAATTCAGCACAATGATTAAGGTCCATCCTGGTGCATGAAAACTAATCAGAGGCCCTTAACTAAACTAAAGCATTCTAACAAAATGTGCCCTAATTGAAAGTTCCCTTATCTGAGTCTTACCAAAATGTCCTACATACAAAAGACTTACACACACAGCAATAGGTTAGTAAGAACATACTTCTCTGGTGTCCACACAAGACTCATACAATGACATTAACCCAGGGCACAGGGATTAGGACAGGGCTCCAAAGTCTGGGAGAAATGGGAACTCCTGAGCTGTGACTGTACTTTGGGTGTGGCAATCATTGAGCAAAATGAGGTGATGACCACCGTTGCACTGGTCCCTAGAAAGGTCCCAAGAATAATGCAATATACTGTGCTTTCTACACCAAATCTTAGCTCCAAAATCAGGTGTGTAACTCAGATGTGTGCAATCATTCCCATCCCCAGAGCCACAGTGCACAGATTTTGCTGGGGGGTGCAGGAAGCAGGGTGTAAAACTGAAAGCCCCTAATTTCTTCCGTAAATAACTGATTACATTTACAACAGAATGGAGAAGATCAACCCTAAGGGTGCTCTCAAAAGCAGTGGAGATCGTAGATGGCCTGAGATTTAATTCATCTCAATGCTTCAGGAAGAAGTGAAATAAATACTTTTACAGATGAGTAAAAACTAATAAAGTATGCTAGAAGCAACTCACTTTAAAAGAAATGTAAAAGAATATTCTTCAGGCAGAAAAAAATATTCTCAAAAGAGTCAAGGTTCAGGATGGATTGAAGAACAATATCTGATAATTAAATTCATATACCTAAATGATTATTGAATGAATAAAGTAATAATGATATCCATGGCCTAGGACATCAATAAAGTGTTCAAATACACCATAAAATAATATATAGCATAAGATGGGTAACTGGATATGTAGAAGTTTGATATCGTTATGAATTCCAATAATGTTTATGGGATGATGCTTGTAAACTGGTCTGTTAAACTGGGCATGATTAAGTTATGATAAGGGCATTTACTGGGCCACAGTCTGTAGGGCACTTGAGTCCAGCCCATTACTGGGTGGGGTCTCAAACATAAAAAGACATGGCAATGGGCAGAATTGGAGTAGTTTTTGATGTTGGAGTTCTGATGAGTAAGGAGAAGAGGCCCCGGGGAAAAGAGACAAGCCATTCACCTGACAGTTCACAGCTGGCCTTGTGGAGAGAGGCAAAGCTTAGAGAGCCTCATAGACTACAGCTGACCTTGAGGAAGAAACAGAGGAGCTGAGCCCAGGGAGAAACACAGCCCTGGAAGAGAGGAAAACAATAAACCTGAAACCTGGCAAATGTCGGCAGCTCTCTTGCTCCAAGACAGTGTAACAGACTGGTTAAGGAAGAAAGTTATGCTTTATGGCCTGGTTACTGGAAGCTTCTACCCCAAATAAATACCCTTTATAAAGACCAAGAGATTTCTGGTATTTTGCATCAGCACCCCTTTGGCTGATTAATACAGGTTATAAAATGTTTTAAAATACATTATTTCACAAGTCAATAACAAATAATATGTGTGGATTTGGGAAGGCAAGCAAAAGTGTTATAATTTCCTTGGTAAACTTTACAGAATATTAAATAGTGCATCTCATCCAAATAAATAGAAGGAAAAAAATTGAATAAAAATAGTCAGTCCCAAACGAAATGTTTAGGATTTCATGGGTTGCCATTTTGGTCTTTGTTCTGGGGCCACCTTACTCGTGCATCTTTGGAAGCTGCACCTTTCTTATCCTCCAAAAGCCTGATTGTTTCAGGGTTAATTTATGGGGTGTTGTTTTGTCCCCATCATTAATCCTGTGCTGTATCACTTCCCCATTTCCTAGTTATGAAGTCAACAATCTGGACGTGATGCTCATTTGAAGCAAGAAGAGCGATGAATGATGGGACAAATAAAAAGGAGACATTGTTGCACTTCCCAAATTGGACACTTAGATGATTGATATTGGATCTTTCCTCTTTTCTAGTGAATGCATTCAATGCTATAAATTTCCCTCTAGGCATTGCTTTTGCTGCACCCTACAAACTATGAAGAAGCATAGGACATTAAGAAGCAGAAAGAACCACATAACAAAAGGGTTGTGAGTGAAGCTATATCCACTTCCAAAGCAGTACAGACTTAATATGAAGGCAGGGAATGTAAGAAAGTTGGGAAAATATTTTCTGTGACAACAAGCATTGTTTCCTCAAATTAACACTTCTATGAATTGAACTTCACTTGGAAGGAATTTGCTTCATGCTTGCCAGTTTTCCCCACATGGTAGTCCTCCCTTTTAAGTGTAATGAGTGTGACGTTTTCTGGGAAATTTAACCTCATGAGATACCTGAGAATTAATCCTTCAGAGAAACCATTTGGGATTTCATGAATTTGGGAAACCTAGAGTCACAACAAAGAAGCATGCAGGAGTAATACTCTGTGTATGTAAGGTATACTGGAAATATTTCAGCCAGGCATTAAATCTCATTGAGCATGAAATATTCATACATTAGTTAGTACTGTAATCAACATGGGAATGCTTCCATCAGAAACAAAACCTCATGGAATATAGGAAAATTCAAAGTAGAGATAAACCATATGAGTGTCCTGAATGTATGCGGCTATTTACTATCATTTTTTACTCCTATTTTAAAAGCCACATGGGAATAAAGATAATAATGTCATACATGTGGGAAAGTTTCAACCTGATGAAAACCTCTTTATTCATCAGAAAATTCTTACTGAAAAGAAATCATATAAATTTGGGAAAGCTTTAGATCAAATGTCAAATCTCAGATACAAGGGATTTCCTAATACAAAGAAACCGTATGCATGTAGGGCGTGTGAAAAGCCTTTAGGTACAAATCATATCTCAGAGAATATGAAAAACTCATATTGGAGAGATACAAAATGAATGCAAAGGATGCAGAAAAGCCTTCAGGCAAAAGCAGTCGTTCGTAAAACATCAAAGCATTCATTCTGGAGAAAAACCCTGTGTATGCAATGAATTTGGAAAAGATTTCAACCAGAAGGAAAACCTTGTTCAACATCTGAGAATACATACTGGAGAGAAACCCTATGAATGTGATGGATGTGGGGAAGCTTTCCTTCAGAAATCAAGTCTCATTACCCACCAGAGAAGACAAATGGTAGAGGAAACCCTATATATGTAAGGAATGTAGGAAATCAAATCTCAATAGCAAATCAAATCTCACTGACCATGAGAAAATTCATAGTGGAGGGAAACCCTATATATGTAAGAAATGTAGGAAAGCCTCCAGCCAGATGCAGTATCTCATTAAACATTACGACACTCATACTGGAGAGAAACCATGTGAATGGAATGAATTTGAATCTCCAAAGAATCTTCACCTCCAGTCTGTGCAACTTGTTGCCAATGTTTTAAGGAAGCAGCTGTGACTGTGCAATTCAGGATGTCTTTCTCCCTGAGAAAAAGATCACTTGCACTTTGTTCTGAGATCTGCTCCTCCCACACCTTCTTCCACACTCATGAGTGTGCAATTTATTACCATTAATTCATGTATCAGAATTCTAGATTTCTCTTGGTTTATGTAAAGATGGGCTTTCCACTTATTTGAAAATATCCTGGTTGTTTTCACTGGTTCTTCAATCTATTACATTCTGGGTAATCATTTTAAAAATTACCATTTTAAAAATAATGCTGCCCAATTTTGCAGCATTTTCTTTCTTTTTTATTGTGGGTAAAAATCTAATTTTTCACAATACATATTAATATTTTTAAAATTATATATGAATCTATATGCATATATGTGCATTAGCTTACATAAATGTTATTTCTTTCTTTACATATATATATATATATATATATATATATTAAAAGGTGTTTAGATTACCTAAATATTTCACAGAAATTACAGGGATTCCCATGTTTCCCATTTCAAACACCTCCCACAACATTGCACACAAACATTCTTCTTCAGTGTGGCACATCACCCACAATGGATAGACACATCCTGGGGCCTTGCCACTAAACAAAGACTACAGTTCACATCGTAGACCACACTCTCTACCACACAGTTCTGCATGGTATATGCTGATGTAAAGTGGCCTACATCCATCACTGCAATGCCACTCGGGACAACCCTCAAGACCCCAAAAAACCCTGTATTTCAACTGCCCTTTCCCTCCCTGCCCAAAAAAGGGTCCAGTGGCCACCAGCTCCACCTCACTGTTATAATTTCTTACATTGCTTGATTCATAATATATCTACAACAGAATACCATTAAGTCCACTCTAGTCCATAGTTCTTTTCACAATTCTGAGGGGAATGGGATGATGCCCACTCCACCTCCAAGTGAGAGAGGGATTATATCCCATTGATACAGTGGATGGGATTATCCTTCCTGCAGCTGCAGGCTCTCTCTGTTCCCTAGGATGATGCTGCTCAGTGTCATCTCCTCACCAGGTGACTTGGATGAGTCCATTGAGTTGTAGGGTAGGAGTTGCTGATCCAACGAGATTCCACGCACACCTGCCACATAGGTTAGCCAGAGGCTCCAGTCTCTGGAAGTACACCTAAAAACTCCAGCATCACATATAGGTTTGAATAGAAGGTACTGATGTACCATATGCAGGGAGGACTTATTTGAATCCATCTCTGTCACTCTCAGGAGCACAGATTCCAAAGTAGAGCCCTCTAATAAGGCATCAATCTCTGTGGCTGTCCCCACTTATATAGGACCTGGGTGTCTCCAGAGCTCTCAAGAGCCCCTCTGTGTGGGGTGATACCCACTTTGGTGTTCTATGTGATCCTACTGAGGTATGTGTAATCATTACCTCTGCGATGACCTTCTGACTCTCTTTGAACTCTCTTAGCCACATGAACTCATTTCTCTTTACCTTTCCCCCCTTTATTCAAGGTATTTTTTCTATCTTTTGCCAGTTGGCACTTGGTATTCATCCCTCGTTGCCAGGGAGCTTCATCCACAGGAGTCATGTCCCACGTTGGGGGTAAGGTAATGCATTCATATCCTGAGTTTGGCTTAGAGAGGCCACATTTGAGCAAAAAGGAGGCTCTCAGGTGGCAACACTTAGGCACACCATAACAGTAGGTTAAGTTTCAATCACAAGAGCAAAGACTCATAAGGCTAGTCATCAATATAAAGCACCCATCAGTGGGCCATCCTCTTTTGCCAGACACTACTCCTGCACTCACAGGACTGTTGCTGCTCTCTTGGAGAATGCGGCAGAGCTCTCCAGGCTGGGATTTCAGATTACCTCTTTTATTGAGTGATTGTCTACAAACTATTAACATGCCCCATCCCTTGATCACTTGAACAATTTCATATATCTTTCATATATCTTCAGTTGAACATACTCTCATGAATCTCCCATCCCAGACACCCCCCACCAATGATTCCCTGCAGTCCCCATTGTAAACCTTCTGTGATCTAAACCTTCCTTGAACATGAAGCCCATATAACAACCAAATACAATTAATAGTATAAAGAAATAATAATGATAAGCTTAAATGCAAGGGATAAATACAAGGAAACTCAGAAGAAATAAAACCTAAACTGAAAATAAATATAATTAGTGGATTGGGACATTCAAAAAAAGGAAAAAAAAAAAAAACAAAAAAAATCCTTTTTAAAAAATAGAATTCTTTTTCCCTTTTATCACTGTATTATCAGATGTCTAGGGTACATGACACCTTCCACCTCTCATTCCCCACTGTCTCCCAAATTTTCATTTAATTTTCAAGGACGTTTTAGGTCACAGAAAAGTCACACAGGGAATACTAGAGACTCCCACATACCCAAATTGCCTCCCACTTCCCCAACCCATATTAAAACGTTTTTTAGAAATGGATATTACAATTGTTATAACTGTTATTCAGATATTAAAATATAGCAACTAAACCTTGTCAATGATTATATTGCTGTGCATACATCTGTTCGTGCCTTGCTTTCAGTTCTGGGTATTTAACCACCAGTGGAATTGCTGGATCATACAGAAGATCTATTCTTACTTTTCTGAGGAACCTCCAAACTCTCTTCCACAGTGGCTGGTCCATTCTACAATCCCACCAGAAGTGGATGAGTGTTCCTATTCCTCCACATCCTCTCCAACACTTAGAGTCTGCTGTTTTTTTAATAGCTGCCATCTGATGTGTGTAAAAGAAATCTCATTGCAGTTTTGATTTTCATTTCCTTGATAGCAAGCGATATCGAGCATTATTCATGTGCTTTTTAGTGCTTGGTATTCCTTCCTTGGGGAAATGTCTTTTCAGGTCACTTGCCCATTTTTTAAATGGGTTGTTTCTCTTTTTGTTTTCAGGGTGTAGGATTTCTTTATATATGCAGGATATTAGGCTCTTATCAGATATATGGTTGCCAAATATTGTCTCCCATTGTGTAGGCTGCTTTTATATTTTCTGAATAACATCCTTTGCGGTGCAGAAGTTTTAATTTTGAGGAGATCCCATTTATCTATTTTTTCTTTTGCTGCTCGTGCTTTGGCTGTGAAGTTTTTGAAATCATTTCTTATTACAAGGTCCTGTAGATGTTTTCCTACATTATCTTCCAATGTCTTTATGGTTTTGGCTCTTATATTTAGATCTTTGATCCATCTTGAGTTGATTTTTGTATAAGGTGTGAGATGGTATTCTTCTCTCATTCTTTTGGTTATGGATATCCAGTTCTCCAAGCGCCACTTGTCAAAGAGGCCATTCTCTCCCAACTGAGTGAGCTTGGTAGCCTTGTCAAATATCAGATGACTGTATATGCGAAGATATATATCAGAACACTCAATTCGATTCCATTGGTCAGTAGCTCTATCCTTGTGCCCATACCATGCAGTTTTGATCACTGTAGCTTTGTAATATGTTTTAAAGTCAGGTAATGTGATACCTCCAACTTCATTTTTCTTTTTCAATATGTCTTTGGCAATTCGCATCCACTTGCCTTTCCAAATATATTTTGTGGTTAGTTTTTCCAGTTCCTTAAAAATATAGTGTTGATATTTATTGGGATTGAATTAAATCTGTAGAGTAGTTTGTGTAGGATAGACATCTTGATGATGTTTAGTCTTCCTATCCATGAACAGGGAATATTATTCCATTAATTTAAGTATTCTTTGATTTCCTTTTACAATGTTGTATAATTTTCTGTATATAAGTCCTGTACATCTTTAGATAAATATATTCCTAGGTATTTGATTCTTTTAGTTTGTATTGTAAATGGCATTTTTTCTCTTGATTTCCTCCTCTGATTGCTCATTCTTTGTGTACAGAAATGCTCCTGATTTTTGAGCATTGATCTTATAGCCTGCAACAATGCTGACCTCCTTTATAAATTCCAGAAGCTTTGTTATAACTTTCTCTGGGCTTTCTATGCCTAGGATCATGTTGTCTGCAAATAATAAAATTTTTACATTCTTCTTTTCCAATCAGGATGCTTTTTATATCCTTTTCTTGACTCAGTGCTCTAGCAAGTACTTCTAAGAAAATGTTAAATAAGCGTGGTTATAGTGGACATCCTTGTCTTGTTCCCGATCTCAGAGGGAAGGCTTTCAGAATTTCACCATTGAAGATGAGTTAGCTTTGGGTTTTTCATATATACCCTTTTTCATATTCAGAAAATTTCCTTCTATTCCTATATTTTGCAGTGTTTTTTTATCATGAAAGACTGCTCTATTTTGTCAAATGCTTCTTCTGCATCTATAGAAATGATCATGTGTTTGTTTTTTTGTTTGTTTGTTTGTTTTTATTGTGGGTAAAAATAAAAATTCTCACAATACATACCAACATTTGCAAAATGATATATAAATGTATATGCATATATGTGCATTTGCTTAAAAAATGTTATTTATGTATATATATATAAGTATATTTTAAGAGGTGCTTAGATACCCAAAATATTACACGGAACCCACTGGGATTCCCATGTTGCCCACCTCACACAACTCCCACCACATCCCATACAAACATCTCCCACAAGTGTGGCCCATCACCCTCAATGGACTTACACTTCTTGCAGCCTTGCCATCAACCATAGAGCACAGTTCACATCATAGACCACACTCTCTGCCACACAGTTCTGAATGGTGTGTGCTGATTTAAAATGGCCTACATCCATTGCCACAATGGCACTCAGGACAACCTCCAAATCCTGAAAAAGCCCTTGTATATCAACTGCACATCCCCTCCCTGCCCCAAAAGTGTCCAGTGTCCACTGGTTCCATCTCATTGTTATAATTTCTTCCATTGCTAGAATCACCATATGTGTACAACAGAATACCATCAAGTCCACTCTAGTCCATAGTTCTTCCCCAATCCTGAGGACACTGGGATGGTGATGTCCACTCCACCTCCAAGTGAGAGAGGGCTTATATTCCATGGATATGGTGGGTGGGATGATCCTGCCTGTAGATGCAGGCCCTCTCCATTCCCTGGGATGGCCATTGCCCATCATTGTCTCCTCACCAGGTGAGTTGGATGAGTCCATTGAGCTGTAGGGTTGGAGTTGCAGCTCCACCGAGATTCCATGCACACCTGGCATATAGATAGGCCAGAGGCTCCAGTCTCTGGAAGTATACCTAAGAACTTCAGCATCACATATAGGTTTGAATAAAAGGGACTTATGAACCATGTGCAGGGAGGACTTATTTGAGTCCAATTCTGTCACTCTCAGGAGCACAGATTCCAAAATAGAGCCCACTGATAAGGCATCGGTCTCTGGGTCTAACCCCACTTATATAGGACCTGCGTGTCTCCAGAGCTCTCAGGAGCCCCTCTATGAGGGGTGATAGGCACTTAGATGTTCTAGGAGCTCCTAATGAGGTGTGCGTAAGAGTCACCTGTAGAATGACCTCCCGACTCTCTTTGAAGTCTCTTAGACACTTGAACTCATTTGTCTTTACCTTTTCCCCCTTTAATTCAAGGTCTTTTTCCAGTTGTGTTGCCAGTTGGCACTTGGTATTAATCCCTCGCTGCCAGGGAGGCTCATCCCCGGGAGTCATTCCCACATTGGGGGGAAGGTAACGCAATCATATGTTGAGTTTGGCTTAGAGAGAGAGTCCACATTTGAGCAACAAGGAGGCTCCCAGGTGGTAACCCTTAGGCACCCCACAACTGCAGGCTAAGTCTCAGTTACAAGAGCAAAGACTCAAAAGGTTAGTCATCAATAAAAAAGAACATATCAGTGGGTCATCCTCTTTTGATAGACACTGTCCCTGCACTCAGAGGACTATTGCTGCTCCCTTGGAGACTGTGGCAGACCTCTCCAGGCTAGGAATTCAGATTCCCTCATTTGTTGTGTGATTGTCCACCCACCGTGACCATGAGCCATCTTTTGATATTTTGATCGATTTTTTATATCTTTCATGTATATTCGGATGAACTAATTCCCATGAAACCCCCCTCCCAGACACCCCCCACCAATAATCCCCCGCAGTACCCATTATAACCCTTCTGTGATCCAAATCCTCCATGAACATGTAGTCCATAAAATAATCAAATACACTTACAAGGAAAAAGAAACAAGTATGATAAGATTACATGCAAGAGACAAACATAAGGAAACTCAGGGGAAAAAAAAAAGAAAAGGAAAAAAAAAAACAAATCAAACAAAAAACATAACGATATAAAATATAATTAGCGAATTGGGACATTCAGAAAATGGGTGAAAAGGCAAAGGAAATGCCTTTAAAATATATATATATAAATTCATTCTTTTTTCCTTTCTCTACTTTTATTCTTTCATTCCTTATATCACTGTGTTATCGGAAGTCTGGTGTGCCATGACACCTTCCCCCTCTCAATCCACATTGTCTCCCAATTTTTCATTTGATTTTCAAAGAAGTTTTAGGTCACAGCAAAGTCACATACGGAGAGCAGGAGACTCCCAGATACCAAACCACCCCAACTTCCCCACCCCATATTGAACCCCCCTTTTTTTGAATGTTAGCATTGTTATAACTGTTATACAGATAGCAAAATACAGCAACTAAACATTGTCAATGATTTACAGTATAGTTTACAATTTAGATGATACAGTTTAATAATTTTGATGATATTTACCATGTCCTGTGTCCATTACTGTAAGGTAATGCAAAACCTTCCCCATGACTACCAAACACCCATTTAGATCTTGAAATTTCCCTTCCCCCCAGCCCCCCAGGGCCCATGATACCACCCTTTCCCTACCCATGGAATGTCAAGATTCACAGTTACATGCCCTGGGGATTTGAAACTGCCCTTCCTAATCCACCCCCCCAGTGCTGCACATGCAAACCGAGGAACACCACCACTCATCTGCCCCATCCCCCAACATGCAACCACACTCTATCCCTTTACCATAGATTATGTCCATATTTTGATGGCTCAAAGCCTGCTCTTCTCTTACTCTCATTTGTTAACCTATCTTTCAGACAATGGTTCTCAGAGACTGCTCACTTTCCTCAGTTCAGATCAGTGAGGTCATATACTGTTCATCTTTTAGTGCCTGGCTTGCTTCACTCAACATAAGGTCTTCAAGATTCATCCACGTTATTCCATGTGTTAGCACTTTTTTCCTTCTTACAGCTGAGTAATATTCCATTGTATGTATGTACCACATTTTGCTTATCAATTCGTCTGTTGATGCGCACCGGGGCTGATTCCATCTTTTGGCAATGGTGAACAATGCCGCTATGAATATTGGTGTGCATATATCTGCTTGTGTTTTTGTTTTCAGTTCTTCTGGGTATATACCCAGCAGTGGAATTGCTGGGTCATACGGAAGATCTATTGCTAGTTTTCTGAGTAACTGCCAAACTGTCCTCCACAGTGGCTGGACCATACCGCAGTCCCATCAGCAGTGGATGAGGGTTCCTATTCTTCCATATCCTCTCCAATATTTAGTATATCCTGTTTTTTTAATAGTTGCCATTCTGATGGGTGTAAGATGGTATCTCATTGTAATTTTGATTTGCATTTCCCTGATAGCAAGTGATGTTGAGCATTTTTTCATGTGCTTTTTAGCCATTTGTATTTCTTCCTTGGATAAGTGTCTTTTCAGGTCACTTGCTCATTTTTAAAATGGGTTGTTTGTCCTTTTATTTTAAAGGTGTAGGATTTCTTTATATATGCAGGATATTAGGCTCCTATCAGATATATGGTTGCCGAATATTTTTTCCCATTGTGTAGGCTGCCTTTTTATTTTCTTAATAACATCCTTTGAGGTGCAGAACTTTTTAATTTTGAGGATATCCCATTTATCAATTTTTTCTCTTGCTGCTCGTGCTTTGGCTGTAAAGTTCATGAAACCATTTCCTATTACAAGGTCCTGTAGAGGCTTCCCTACATTATCTTCCAAAGTTTTTATGGTTTTGGCTCTTATATTTATATCTTTGATCAATCTTGAGTTGATTTTTGTATAAAGTGTGAGATGGTATTCTTCTCTCATTCTTTTGGATATGAATATCCAGTTCTCCAAGCACCACTTGTAAAGAGGCCATTGTCTCCCAACTGAGAGGACTTTGTGGCCTTGTCAAATATCAGATGACTGTATATGCGAGGATCTATATCAGAAATCTCAATGTGGTTCCATTGGTCAGTAGGTCTATTCTTGTGCCAATACCATGCAGATTTGATCACTGTAGCTTTGTAGTATGTTTTAAAGTCCCTTCTATTCAAACCTACATGTGATGCTGGAGTTTCTTAGGTATACTTCCAGAGACTGGAGCCTCCCGCCTACCTATGTGCCAGGTGTGCATGAAATCTAGGTGGAGCTGCAATTCCTATCCTACAGCTCAATGGACTCATCCAAGTCACCTGGTGAGGAGACAACGATGGGAAATTGCCATCCCAGGGAATGGAGAGGGCCTGCATCTGCAGGCAGGATCATCCCACCCATCATATCCATGGGATATAAGCCCTCTCTCACTTGGAGTTGGAGTGGACATCACCATCCCAGTCGCCTCTGGATTGGGGGAAGAACTATGGACTAGAGTGGACTTGATGGTATTCTCTTGCTCACATATGGTGATTCTTGCAATGCAAGAAATTATAACAATGAGGTGGAGCCAGTGGCCACTTGACAGTTTTTGGGTAGGGAGGGGATGAGCAGTTGAGATACAGGGGCTACTTTGGGAGTTGGAGGTTGTCCTGAGTACTGTTATGGCGATGGATGTGGGCCATTTTGGATCAGCACACACCGCTCAGGTCTGAGTGGGGGAGAGTGTGGTCTGCAGTGTGGACTGTGGTCTGTGGTTGGTGGCGGGGCTCCAGTATGTGTGGGTTCATTGAGGTTGGTGGGCCACACTGTGGGAGATGTTTGTGTGGGATGTGGTGGGAGGTGTGGGAGGTGGGCAACATGGGAATCCCAGTGGGTTCCGTGTAGTGTTTTGGGTAATCTAAGCACCTCTTAAAATATATGCATATATATATATATAAATAACATTTTTGTAAGCAAATACACATATATGCATATATATTTATATATCATTTTACAAATGTTTGTATGTATTGTGAGAATTTTGATTTTTACCCATAATAAAAGAAAAAAAAAAATAAAGTCAGGTAATGTGATACCTCCAACTTCATTTTTCTTTTTCAATATATCTTTGGCAGTTCGGGGCCTCTTGCCTCTCAAATTATATTTTGTGGCTAGTTTTTCCAGTTTCTTAAAAATATATACTGTTGACTTTTATTGGGATTGCATTAAATCTGTAGATTAGTTTGGGGAGGGTAGACATCTTGATGATGTTTAGTCTTCCTATCCATGAACAGGGAATATTATTTCATTAATTTAATTATTCTTTGATTTCCTTTAACAATGTTTTATAATTTTCTGTATATAAGTCCTGTACAACTTTAGATAAATATATTCCTAGGCATTTGATGCTTTTAGTTTGTATTGTAAATAGCGTTTTTTCTCTTGATTTCCTCCTCTGATTGCTCATTATTTGTGTACAGAAATGCTCCTGATTTTTGAGCATTGATCTTATAACCTGCAACATTGCTGAGCTCCTTTATAAATTCCAGAAGCTTTGTTATAACTTTCTCTGGGATTTCTATGCCTAGGATCATGTTGTCTGCAAATAATAAAATTTTTACATTCTTCTTTTCCAATCTGGATGCTTTTTATATCCTTTTCTTGACTCAGTACTCGAGCAAGTACTTCTAAGAAAATGTTAAATAAGCGTGGTTATAGTGGGCATCCTTGTCTTTTTCCCTATCTCAGAGGGAAGGCCTTCAGAATTTCACCAATGAAGATGAGTTAGCTTTGGGTTTTTCATATATACCCTATTTCATATTCAGAAAATTTCCTTCTATTCCTATATTTTGCAGTGTTTTTTATCATGAAAGAGTGCTCTATTTTGTCAAATGCTTTTTCTCCATCTATAGAGATGATGTTCTGTATATGTCTATTAAGTCCAAATCTTCTAATGTATTGTTGAGTCCTTAGTTTCTTTATTGATTATCTGCCCAGATGTTCTGTCTAATGATGATAATGGTGTGTTGAAGTCCCCTGCCATAATTGTAGAGGAATTTATTTCTCTTCTTACTTTTTCCAGAGTTTGCGGCACGTATTTTGAGACACCTCCATTAGGTGCTTAAATGTTGATGATTATTCTCTCTTCTTGAGAGATTACTCCTTTTACTAATATGTAGTGTCCATCTTTGCCTCTTACAATAGTTTTGCATTTAAAGTCTATTTTGTCTGATATTAGAATAGCTACTCCTGCCCATTTTTGGCTATTGTTAGCTTGTAAAATGGTTTTCCAGCCATTCATTTTCAGCCTCCTTGAATCCCTAGGTTGAAGTTGGGTTTCTTGTAGACCACATATAGATGGATCATATTTCCTTATCCATTCTGCCAATCTGTGTCTCTTGATTGGTGAATTTAATCCATTAACATTCAGTGTTATTACTCGTAGCGAATTTCTTACTTCAGTCATTTTTTCTTTGGGTTAATGTATGTCATATGTTGTTTGTTTCTCTTTTTGTCTTTTCAGTTGTTTTTAAGCTCTCCTCCAACTCTCTCTCCTTTGCTTTTTCCTTTCAACTTGTAGAGATTCCTTTAGTATTTCTTGAAGTGCTGGTTTCTTCTTGAGACTGTCTCTTAATTGCTGTTTATCTGTGAATATTTTAAACTCTCCATCATTTTTGAATGTCAATTTTGCTGGATAGAGAATTCGTGGCTGGAATTTTTTTCTTTTAGTGTTTTGACTATATCATACCACCGTCTTCTTGCCTCCATTGTTTCAGCTGAGAAATCAGCACTTAATCTTATTGTGCTTCCCTTGTACGTGATAGTTCTCTTTTCTTTTGCTGCCTTGAGTATTTTCTCTTTGTCTTGAGAATTGGACATTTTGAAAAGTATATGTCTTGGAGTTGGCCTGTTGGGATTTATAATATTTGGGGTGTGCTGTGCTTTCTGGATCTGTACATACATCTCTCTCAATAGAGTTGGGAAGTTTTCAGCCATAATTTCCTTCAACACTCCTTCTGTTCCCTTTCCCTTCTCTTCTCCTTCTGGGATGCCCATAATGCATATGTTTGCGTGTTTTGTATTATCAGTTAATTTCCTGAGACCATGCTGGATTTTTTCTATCTTTTTTTCTATCTGTTCTACAATCTCTTTGATTTCAACTGTATTGTCTTCCATATCACTAATTCTTTCCTCTGCCTGTTCAAATCTGCTGCCATGTGAGTCCAGCGTCTTTTCCATTTCTTGTCTTGTGCCTTTGTTCACCATCATATTCATTAACTTTTTAGGCCTTTTAGCTATTTCTTCAGTATGTTCTCACCGTGTATTCTTTATATCCTTAATCTCTTCCTTCAGTTCTTTAAGTTGGTCCATGATATTTGTTTGGATAGCTTTGATTAATTGTTCGATGTTCTGCATTGCTTCCTGGTTTTTATTTTGTGCACTGGACTGGTCCATGTTTTCCAGTTTCTCAGAGTCATTTGTATTTTTCTGTTGCCCTCTGGTCATCATATTATCTTGATGGGTTTGTTCAGTTGATTAGCTTTTCTCCATTCTCTAGAATTTTATTTAGCTGTCGGTTCCGCGTGTGTGTTAAGTTTTCTTTTTGGCAGTTTTTCTTCTTATTTTATTTCCTTCCTTCTTTCTATATTCCCTTGAAGGCAAAAGGTTAGGGCCAGAGTAAACAAAAGATGTAAGGAAGGGAGAAGGATAATAGAACTATTGATAAAAGTTAGAAGAGGGGCAAAGTGAGACTTAATGAGATGAATATTTAAGTTGTGTAGGCAGTGTAGAGCACTAGGAAAAATATGGAGTTCCTACAATGGACTAGGAAAACAAGTGGAGGAATATATATATATATATATATATATATATATATATATATATATATATAGTGATTTAGAAGGCTAGAATTATGAGGAGGGAGAGGAATAGTAAAGAAAGGTCTGAAAGAAAAATTTAATACTAATAAAAAAAAAGAAAAAAACAAATTAGATGGAATAGAAATTGACACCTTTAAGTTGTGGGCCTATGAAAAAATGTTTTCTCTAAGAGTCACAACAGAAAACAGAAGCCAGAAAGATGCAGGAATGATAAGCGATAGTTTGTAATACAGAATCAATATATACAGCGAGTGGGAAATTACTGTAAAAGAAGCCCAGCAAAGAAGCGACAAGCTGGCAGCACCTTTAAATAAAAAAAATAGAAGGAAAAATGAAGGGGGGAGGAAATAGGAAATAATAGCAAGAGACCAGAAATAAACAGAGAGAAACCAAAGATCCACACAGGCAAGCAGTCAAACAGAGCTACGGGGGGTCAATGATTCCCCTAGGGTCCACATGGATCCTTCCTGCCTACTTGTGTTTATCAATGAATTTCCCCACAGGGTTCTAAATGCAGGTCCTGAAGCAGCTTTTAGCTATTAAACTAAATTAAAAAGAATTTATTTTTCATTTGTTGAGGTGACCTCACTTTTTTATTTTAATTTTTATTTTTTTAGCCAAATACAGGACCCAAAATAATTCCTCCTCTAGACCAACCCCCTTACAGAAGGGACCCTAGCTGAGCCCGTGAAAATTAATCAAGCACGTCCCACTTTCCGGACTCCCCAGGTTAGCTGTAGCTCTGTTGTTAGTCAGTGAGGAGTGCTAAAGAAGGCAGATTCTGCCCCTCCTGGTGCCGAGCTCCAGCGTCACCGGGCTGCTCAGTAAATCAGTTGGAGTGCAGATTCACGTCTGCTCTCAGCCTAATGCTGCTTCAGGTCAGCTTATCTGATCCCCAAAGCTATGGGGTGGTACAGGAAGCCAGATCAATGTCTAAAAATATAAAATACCTTTCCCTGCTTTCCAACAGAACCCTCCCATTTTTGGGAAGTGTCCCTTCTTCCTGGCTCCGCAGTGGCCTGGGTCTTATCACTGGGTGGCTAGGGAAATCAGCTCCATTCCCCAACCAAAATCTCCCCTCCAGTTCACCGGGTGCTGATTAGCTCGTTTGTTCTGTTCACACAAGGTCCAAGGGGCTCCAGGCAGCCAGATCCCCAGAAAATAAAACTTTTTCGCCCTGCTCGCAGCTCCAATGGCCGTTTTATTTTATTTTATTTTTCCTCCCTAACCGCGGGGTTCAGCCATCTGTGTCAAACACCACCGGGAGCCTTAAAACTCACGAATCTCTACCGTTCTGTCCACACCGTTGATCCGCGCAGATATGTCCCAAGCTTCTCACTCCAGGCATGCACATCACAGACCCCTGGGCAGGACCCCGTCCACAATCGGCCTTGCTCTGGGAGCTTGCAGTGTGTGCCCTTCTACACTAACACCATCTTGGCCTCCTGATCATGTGGTTTTTATCTTTCAGTTTGTTCATATGGTGTTTCATTGATTGATTTACTTATATTGAACCATCCTTGCATACCTGGGATGAAACCCACTTGGTCATGGTGTATAATCCTTTTGATGTGTTGTTGAATGTAATTAGCAAGTATTTTGTTGAGAATCTTAGCATCGAGATTCATTAGAGAAATTGGTCTGTAATTCCCCTTTCTAGTGGTATATTTGTTTGGTTTTGGTATTAGGGTAATGTTGGCATCATAGAATGAGTTAGGCAATTTCCTTCTGTTTCTATTCTTTAGAAGTGGTTAAGTAGAATTGCCGTTACCTCTTTCTGCAATGTTTGGTAGAATTCAGCTCTGAAGCCTTTTGGTCCTGGGCTCTTCTTAGTTGGGAGGTTTTAGATGACTGAGACCATCTCTTTACTGTAGTGGACTGTTGAGTTCATCAATTTCTTCTTTCATCAATGTAGGCTGTTTATGAGTTTCTACAAACTTGTCCATTTCCTCTAAATTATCATTCTTGTTGGCATATAATATTTCAAACTATCCTCTTATGATGTTCTCTATTTCTGTGGGTCAGTAGTGATATCCCATTTCTTGTTCCTTATATTTTGTATTTGCATCTGTTCTCTCTTTTTCTTTGTTAGTCTGGCTAAGGGTTTGTCAATTTTATTGATATTCTCGAAGAACCAGCTTTTGGTTTCATTTTTTTCTAGTGCTTTCTTATTCTCTATTTCATTTAGTTCTGTTCTAATCTTTGTTAGTTCCTTCTTTCTACTTCCTTTAGGTTTAATTTTTTTGTTGTTTTTCCAATTTCTCCAAGTGTGCAGGTAGGTGTTCAATTTTAGCTCTTTCTTCTATTTTAATATATGTATTTATGGCTATGAACTTCCCTCTCAGGACAGCTTTGGCTGCATCCCATTAATTTTGATATGTTGTGTTGCATTTTCATTAGTTTCAGGGTAGTTACTGATTTCTCTTGAGATTTCCTCCTTGGCCCACTGTTTGTCTAAGTGTGTGTTGTTTATCTTCCATATATTTGTGCCTAACCTGTTTCTCTGGCCCTTAGTGAATTCCAATTTAATGCCATTGTCATCAGATAAATTACTTGGTATAATCTCAATCTTTCTGAATTCATTGAGTGTTTTTCTCTGGTTTATCATGTGGTTTATCTTGGAGTATGATCTATATGCACTCAAGAAGAATGTAAATCCTGATGTATTTGGATATATTTTTCTGTATATGTCTATTAAGAATAATGCATATGTATATTAGTCCTCTAATGTATTTTTGAGAGTCTTTGTTTCTTTGTTGATTCTCTGTCCTGATGTTCTGTCTAATGATGATAATGGTGTTTTAAAATCCCCTGCTATGATTGTAAATTCATTTATTTCTCCACTTAGCTTTTCCAGTGTATGCCTCATGAATTTTAAGGTACACTGATTGGGTGTTTAAATGTTTATGATTGTTCTTTCTTCTTGAGAGATTACCCCATTTACTAATATATTGTGTCCATCTTTGTCTCTTACAATAGTTTTGCATTTAAAGTCCATTTTGTCTGATGTTAGAATCAGACTCCTGACCTTTTATGGCTATTATGAGCTTGTAAAATTGTTTTCCAGCCATTTACTTTCAGCCTCCTTGAATCCCTGGGTTGAAGGTGGTTTATTGTAGACAGCATATAGATTGATGATATTTCTTTATCCATTGTGCCAATCTGTGTCTCTTGAGTGGTGAATTTAATCCATTAACATTCAGTGTTATTCCTCACAAAGAATTTTTTACTTCAGCCATATTTTCTTTGGATTAATATATGTCATGTTTTTTTTTTTTTTTCTGTTTTTGTCTTTTTAGTTGATTTTAAACTCTCTTACCTTCTGATTTTTCCTTTCAACTTGTAGAACTTCCTTTAATATTTCTTGAAGTGCCAGTTTCTTATTGACACACTCTCTTAATTTCTGTTTATCTGTGAATATTTTGAACTCTCCATTATTTTTGAATGTCAGTTTTGCTGGATACAGAATTCGTGGCTGGAAGTTTTTTCTTTTAGTACTTTGACTATTTCACACCACTCTCTTCTTTCCTCCATGGTTTCAGATGAGAAATCAGCACTTCATCTTATTGTGTGTCCCTTATATGTGATGGTTCTCTTTTCTCTTGCTGCCTTGAGTGTTTTCTCTTTGTCTTGAGCATTGGATATTTTCATGCATATATGTCTTGGAGTTGGCCTGTTGGGATTTATACTGTTTGGGGTGCGCTTTGCTTCCTGGATCTGCACATCCACCTCTCTCAGTAGGTTTGGGAGGTTTTCAACCATTATTTCCTTCAACACTCCTGCTATTCCCTTTCCCTTCTCTTCTCCTTCTGGGATGCCCATAATGTGTATGTTTGTGTGTTTTGGGTTGTCAGTTAAATCCTTGAGACCCTGCTGGATTTTTTATATATATTTTTGTCTATCTGTTCTACTCTCTGCTTGATTTCAGCTGTATTGTCTTCAACATCACTAATTCTTTCTTCTGCCTGTTCAAATCTGCTGGTATGTGAATCCATCATCCTTTTGATTTCTTGGATTGTGCCATTGTCACCATCATATCTGTTATCTTCTTGGGCATGTTTCCAATTTCTTCAGTATGTTCTCCCAGTGTCTTCTCTATGTTCTTAATGTCTCCCTTCACTTCATTAAGTTGTTTCATGATATATGTTTGGGATTCTTTGATTAGTTGTTCGATGTTCTGCATATATTACTGGTTTGTAGTTTATTCATTGGAGTGGTCCATGTATTCCTGTTTCTCAGGGTGCTTTGTAATTTTTTTGTTGCCCTCTAGTCATCATTTTATCTTGCTGGGCTTATTCAGTTGATTAGCTCCTCTCTGTCCTCTCGAGTTTTATTTAGTTGGTGTCTTTGTGTGTGTTCAGTTTTCTCTTTGACACTTTTCCTTCTTATTTTGTTTCCTTACTTCTTTCTATATTATGTTGAAGGCAAAAAATTAGTTCCATAGGAATTGAATGATGTGAGAAAGGAAGAAAGATAATAGTAATATTGGTAAAAGTTAGAAGAGGGGCCAAATAGGACTTAGTGAAATGAATATTTAAGTTGTGTAGGCAGTGTACTGTAACATGAAAAAAAAGTGGAGTACCTAAAATGGGCTGGGGAACCCAATAGAGGAATATACATATAATGATTTAGAAGGCTAGAATGATGAGAAGGGAGAGAAAGAGTAAAGACAGGGCTAAAAGGAAAAAGCTAATATTAATAAAATAAGAAGAAAACAAAATAGATAGAAAAAAATGGCCCCCTTACATTGTGGGCTAATGAAAAAGCATAGTGTCTAAGAACCACAACAGAAAGCAGAAGGCAGAGAGCTGAAGGAAGGCTAAGAGATAGCTTGGGATAAAATATCAATAAGAGAGAGAATGGGAAATCACTGAAGAAGAACAATAAAGAAGAGGTAAGATAGGAACACCTAATTTTTTAAAAAATCAAGGAAAACAGAAAGAGGGGAGAAAAGAGGAAAGAAAATCAAGAGACAACAAATAAACAGAGAAAAACCAAACAACCAAACCAGAAAGCATACAAACCTATGGATGAAGTGTTACTTCTAGGGTCCATGTGCATCCTCTCTGCCTGCTTATGTTTTTCAATTTCCCTTCCGGGTTCTATCTGAAGGTTTTGAGGCAGATTTTCAGTATTAAACTAAATTAAGAACAGGAATTCCTTTTTTTAAAGTGACTGTCTATTTCTTTTTTTTCTTTTTGACAATATAAGGGACCCAAAACTTGTTCACTGCTAGATCACTCCCTTCACCAAGGGGACCTTAAATAGGCTCATGGAAACTAATCAATTCCTTCCCACTTCCTGCCCTTCCCATGGGAGTGAAGCTATGATGCTTGTCAGGGCAGACTGACAAAATTGGCTGACTCCAACCCCCTCTGGGTCCAGGCATCATCGTCAAAGTTCTGCTGCGTATATTAGGTTTCCTCAGCAGATTCGCCTCTCTCCTAAGTCTGGCACTGTTTCAAGCCAGCTTATCTGATCCCCAAAGCTATGAGGGTTTCCAGGCAGCCAAATCCACAGAAATTAAACCTCTCTACACCTTCTGTCAGAGCCCTCCCTCCCTGAGATTATGGTGCCTCAAACCGGGAGCAGAAGTCATGGTTGCAGGATTCATGGTTGAAACCAGTCTTTTTCCCTGTGGGTGGCTCAGCAGTCTGTGTTAACCACCATAGGCAGGTTCAAAACTCAAGAATCTCCACTGATCACTCCACGCCATCGATCTGTCTGCTGCTAGGTGACCCAAGCTTCTCACTCCATGTGCCGAAAGCACAGAACCTTGGGCAGGACCCCGCCCACAATTGGCCATCCCCAGAGAGCTATTCAGTGAGTATCCTCCTAAACTGACGCTAACTTGCCCCTCTCCTGTAGCATTTTCTTTTAAGGCACCCTAACCATTTATATTTTTTCTGTTTTTTCACCTGATTGTGATGTGGATTCAAGTTTAACAGCCACTGAACTACAATTGCCTGCTTTTTACTTAACTCCAATTTTCTTTATTATTTCAAATCAGAAATGATCCTTTCATAATTAGATGATATACCTCTAATCTCAGGTATTTTAAGAAGTTAGAAAATTTATTTAAATTTTTATGTTGTACTCCAATATTTTTCTCATATGTGATAAGCTATGGGATGAATGAAACTAGAGAATTCATGTACTTACAAACAGAAATGTGTACCCAAAATAATCTGCCAATGCAGATAATTCTGAGGAAAGAGGAATGAGGATTGAGGCTAGAGAAGGAATTTTACAGTTTGCCATAACAGACATAAGTTATTTTTATACTATTTGCATGGATAATTTGGTTATAATTCAAAAGAAATTATGAAAATAGTACACAATGAAATCATACAAAGTGCTTGATTTGATGATAGTGATTTATTTCTGCAACGTTACTGGAGGGGGGCACTTCTCCTCACCCTTTGCAAATACAGTCATCCATAAAGGAAAACTGCTCTCTCCTCTGGGCACCCTCCTCTCTGCCTGGACGGGTGGGGGCCACCCTCAGCAAAAGTGAGCACAGAGCACAAGGAGCATGGACATGACCGTGTGAAGGCCACACTACACTCTACACATGTCTGGTTAGATGACTGTTAACACCACAGGAGAAGACGGTCTTCCTGCTGCTTACTCCCCAGTGAAGACTGACCTGAGTGACTCACATCACTACCTGAGGCTGTGAGTGCTGAGCAGGGCTTTCTCCCTGTCCTTTGTTGACATAGAACATATGATGATGGTTTTCATTGGGGCTCTGAGAGATTGGTTCCAAAAACGGACATTCCTTCTCTGGATTGGGGGAACTGCAGTGAACACGTGTTACATTCCACCTTCTTCAGTTGTTCATCAGCTTCTTCCCATCCAACCCCTCAGTTCTATTCTGAGATTGAGGAAGTCTGCATCATTTCAACACTGTTAAAAATCTGTTGAAAAATTAATATTTAAATAGTCTCATAAATATCTGGCAACAGTACCCTCTGAGTTTTTCTGCAAACATTGCCCTCTCTCATATCCTTACTTCTATTCTTGTCAGCACTAGGTCCCAGAACTTTCTGGGATTTCTGTATTATCCATTAGGGTCACTGGCTCAATGTTGCTTATTTTGGTGATGTTTTGCTGTAGCCAATGTTGTAGTGTGAATTTTGACATTTCCTTCCTGTCACCAACAGTTTTCATCTTGGCATTGCTCTTTCTTACCTGCCCCAAGATTGGAGAAGGTGAATGTAGAACTGGAAGCAGGAGACATGAGTCTGTGCCTGAAGACCAGGAGGGGTACAGTAAGAGCAGCCTCCTCAGAGGGTCAATGCTGGAGGCTAAGGGAAGGAAGAAATGGCAAAAGGAGTAGGAGCAGGTAGTCTCCTGTCTATGCCCTGACTCCTCTGTACACCAGTCCCCAGGTCCCATGCGTTAATCTCACCCAGATCACCTGGCCAACACCTGCCTGATGCAGGTACATCATACTGGGGCATCTGTGACTTTATACTAGTCCCCAAACCATGTGACTCCCCTGCCTGACTCCCTGTCTTGCAGGTTTTGCTGACCAAGAGCACTTCCCCATCCATCTTACCAGTAAACATTCCTGCATAGTGTGGAGACACCCACAGTTTACAGATGAATTCCCTGGCAGCAGCATCACAGTACCATTTGGGAACAGGGCAGCTCTCCAACCCTGTGTCCCTAGCTCTTTGATTTTGCCAAGTGCTGCCAATGCAAAATATCAGAAATAGGTTGGCTTTTATTGGAATTTATTAGGGTTAAAGCTTACAGTTCTGAGGCTGTGAAAATGTCTAAATCAATCCATGATTTAAAATGCTGTCTTAACAAAGCTTAGCTGCTGCTGGACTCCTGCCAAGGCAAAATGTTGGGCCTGCCTGTCTCTCTCTGCCTTCTCCTCCAAACTCACTTTCTCACTGAGCTCAGCAGTGGGCCATCAGATGCAATTGATCACACCTCTCCCTTCTTCTCTGGCCTGGATGTCTTCAGTTTCAAGACGTCCCATGACTCCCACCTCTGGCTTCTCCATCAGCCTCTCAGGGTTTCTGTGTCTCTCCACACTTGTAGAAGATCCCAGAGGTGTCTTTCATATGGCAGGGTAAACATGACAGCACTCTTTCTCTGTGAGTTCCATGTATGTAGGACTTCAGCACAATGATTGAGGTCCATCCTGGTGCCTGAAATCTAATCAGAGAACCTTAACTAAACTAAAGCAATCTTACAAAAAGTGACTAATCAAAAGGACCCTTATCTGAATCTAACCAACATACAAAAGGCTTACACAAACAGCAATGGGTTAGTAGGAACATACTATTCTGGGGCACACACAAGATTCCAAGGTCATTAACCCCGGACACAGGGATCAGGAGGTGTCTTCTAAGTCTGGGAGAAAGGGGAACTCATGAAGCAATGGTTGTAATTTGGGTGTGGCCATCACTGAGCAAAATTTTGTGCTGACAACCATTGCATTGTTCCCTACAATGGTCCCAGAGAACTTGAAGTGGTACACTTCATGCAAATAATGACTCCCAGGAGAAAATTTCAATGAAACTTTTATTACCAACCGGGGTGCATTCCCTAGGGAGAGTGGCACCTAACGTCCGGTGACTGCAGGTTTTATAGAACTTCTTCACGCATGGCTATAGCAACCATCATATTTCTATGGCAACCTAAAACTGAATTGTTTTAATCATCATACATATTTCTATAGCAAAGCAAGCAAGTAATGTTCCAAAAGCTGATGTTTGCTGTTAGCATTCCAGCAGGGAGGAGGAGCGGTTGATATTTGAGGCATGACGTACTGATTTTTTTCAGACCTGGATGGGCACCTGGTTTCCACCCGCAATTGTTAGAGGATTTTTCTACTGGGAAATTCCTGGTAATGTTTTAATTCCTCATTCCCCACTCCTGTAATGGCATTAGTCAAACCATTGACTCTGTATCAGTGGCCAAGGGATTGTAATGAGTGCCTGTTTCTAACTAATGAGATAATTTCTTTAATTACTTCTGGAACTCCTTTCCAGACCTGATGGCTTTTAGATAAGACTCATGTATCCTAGTTAGCGTAGAAACAGCAGGTTTTGCCTAGGTCTACATATAATCCTCTTTGTTTTAAGAATAATAGGTGTGGGAGGTGGGCAACATGGGAATCCGAGTGGGTTCCGTATAATATTTTAGGTAATCTAAGCACCTCTTAAAATATATGTATATATATATATAAAAAATAACATTTTTGTAAGCAAATACACATATATGCATATATATTTATATATCATTTTACAAATGTTTGTATGTATTGTGAGAATTTTGATTTTTACCCATAATAAAAAAAAATCACAAAAAAAAAAGAATAATAGATCTAGCCTATGTCTATTCTGAAAAACCATTTTGGCCAGAGAGGATAAGGATGTTTTGAGGTGACTAACTGACTTTTTAAATTTTTTTTAGATTTGTGTCAATCTGAGTAGATAAGGTTTTAAAGTTTTCTTTGTAGGTCCCCTAGAGTTAGAATTGGCTTATGACCCCACTTACACAGCTTTTGGCTTTCGGTTACTGATATATATATTTTTGAACACACAATGATGCATTGGGACTAATGCTCCCATTTGCCCCTATCCCAATGTTATAAGGAGGTTGGGCGTTTAGGCAGCACCAACAATCTTTGGTGGCATCTGGTTGGCCATTGTTTAGGAAGGCAAAGACAGAGGATGACATGAACAAGGGGGGTCTGGGTGGGGGTTGGTTGGGGAAGATTAAGTTTTTCGGTTTATTTTTGGGTGGAGTTTCCGATTCTGAATTAAGGAAAATGTCCCGGTTGGGGCCAACTGGATTAGGTGGAGTGGGTTTAAGAATACCTCACTGGGTAGTGAACTCAGTTCTGGGGTCTCGGCCAGTTACATATAGCCTGAGGCCCCATGTTTTACCTCCCTCCCAGGCATTATCAGACCCATTAGTGATATGGATGTGGATGAGGCTGCCATATCCTATAGTTGGGTTCTAGGGCCTTGCTTTCCTATTGAGGCTTATGGCAACATCTTTGAAAGTTCATGGGGCTAAGGTTTCACAACCGCATTGGGCACAGTGGTACTGTCCTTGAGTAGTGCATTCTGGGGGCCTATCTGCAGGGCAGATATAGAACAGAACCTGAGCTAGTCCTTTTTTTAAATTTTGGTTTCCACATCCCCAACTTGTAAAAGAATTTGTAAAGGGACGTGAGCTGTTTGGCTTTATGTGATATTCTTTTATGAGGAGGGAACATAAATTGAAAGAGAGGGTAGCATTTTTCTTGGTAGTTTGTGCAGCATTTAGAACCTTCCCATCTTCGGTTCTGGTTATGCTCCAGTAATAGGAGATTAACCGAAAGCCACTACTCGCACAACTGCTAGTAACCAGGAGGGATAGCAAACTTATTTGCCAGGGCATTATTATATTCCCCACTCCTTCCCCACCCTTAGCCTTAACTTATCCAGTGAATCTTGATTTTTAACGAGTTTTCTGTCCTGATGACTGTCTACTTTCTTGCTTTTGAGTCCTCCATTCCAGACCTGATGGCTTTTAGCTAAGACACATGTATCCAGTGACTTTTCCCTGTGACCTTTACTGCCATGGGTGTTGGGAGGATCACCACCTATGGGCCAGTACACCGTGGCTCCAATGTTCCAGCCTGGAGCTTTTGAACCCAGACCAGATCTCTGGGATGTGCCTGAAATAAAGGAGGGTTAGTACTCAAACAAGGGAGATGGGCTTCTTGGACCATCTGATTGACTATTTTTCTAATCTGGCTCAGCACCTTTAGAGTAGAGAAAAGATGTTGGCTGTTATATTCAGATATTTTTTTCTAACCCCAATTTGGGCAACAGGGGCAGGGGTCTGCTAAATAATATTTTGTAAGGCTTAATGCCCTGCACATAGGGGTACATCTGGCTTAAAGGAGGACAAAAAGAAGGAGACTTGCGCAGTTTTCACCAGACTCCAGAGCCAAGTTGGTTAGGGTTTTATTTTCAAGGTGTGGTTCATTCTTTCAACCTGTTCCAAACTTTGGAGCTGAAATGCACAGTGCAGTTTCTAATTTATACCCAGGGCTTTAACCAATTTTTGAGTCACCTGTGTTATGAAGGCTGGGCCGTTATCTGACCCTATTCAAAGAATCAGCCTGAAATCTCAGAATGATTTCTGCTATCAGCTTCTTAACTACTACTATGCCTGTTTTGTTTTTAGTTGAGTAGGCTGCCACCCATCCCAAAAACATATCCACCAGCACCAGGAGATATCTATATCCATATTTTCCCAACTTTATCTCAAAAGTCTATTTCCCAGTGCTCTTCTGGTTCCATCCCGTGGAGCCTGGTTCCCACTAGAACTTGGACACCTCCTCTTTGATTTACTTTTGTGCAGACTTCACATCTTGATGTGCTACTTTTACTGATTTTAGACAAGCCTGAGAAATAAAAGTTTCTTTTTATTAGTTCTATTAATTTGGTGCCACCCATATGTGTGGTGTCATGCAGCCTTTTGACTTATTTTCTTCCCACCACTTCAGGTAGGTATGTTCTGCCATCAGGCAGGACTAACTAACCTTCTGGGGAAATTTTAGCTCCTAGACTTTCCCCTTCCTTGATGTTTTTTGGAGAGTAGTGCATTATCGGGGGCTCCCAGCTGGGGACTGTCAGGAGCATATGGACAGGGATGACTTGTAGGAAGGCAGTGGTCTGGTTGACTTCATCTACTAGTTAGTTGCCTTCAGCCTACCGGGAGTTTCCTTTCTGGTGTCCCTTGCAGTGAACAATGGCTACTTGGTTAGGGAACCAAATGGCTTTAAATAGCGCTAAGACTTCAGCCCCATTTTTAATTTCTTTTCCTCCAGATGTTAGGAATCCTTGCTCTTGGTACAGTGCACCATGTATATGGGCTGTAGCAAAAGCATAATGACTGTCCATATAAATATTGACAGTTTGGCTTTTTGCCCATCTTAGTGTTTGGGTAAGGGCAATTAGTTCAGCCCATTGGGCAGAGGTGTCATGGCTTAAGGATTGAGCTCAGATAGTTTTGGGTGACTCTATTATTGCTGCTCCGGCATAATGGACTCCTTCTTTAACAAAGCTGCTGCCATCTATGTAGAGATTATGGGAAGCCTCCAGTAAAGGCACATTGATGAGGTCTGGCCGTAGCCCCTTTAGCGTTTTCAGCAAGTGTAAGCAGTTGTGGGCCACTGGGGGGGCACTAGAATCAGGGAGCAGGTTGGCTGGATTTAGTGCCTCCATTTTTTAGAATACTACAGAGGGTGGATTCAACAATAAAACTTGATATTGTGTGATTCTGGTATTAGATATCCAGCGGTCCAGGGGACTGTGGAGGAGGGATTCCACTGAATGTGGGGCCTTTACCACCAGGTTTTGGCCAAAGGTTAACTTAGAGGCTTTCTTGACTAAAAGGGCAGTGACTGTGACGGCTCTTAAGCAGTTGGGCCATCCAGTAGCTACGTAGTCCAGCTTTTTTTTTTTGAGAGGTACATTACTGGTCAGTGCAAAGGCCCAATGGACTGGGTTAAGTCTCTTGCTAACCCCTTGATTTTCATCAATGAATAGATGAAAGGGTTCAGACAGATCAGGTAGCCCAAGGGCAGGGGCACTCACCAGAGCTGTCTTCAGACCTTCAAAGGCTTTTTGTTGCTTTTTGATTCACAGCAAGTCATTTCCCTTGCCTGCCATGGTGGCGTAGAGAGGCTTAGCAATTTCCATGAATCCGGGTATCCACAGCCTGTAATATCCCAACGTACCAAGAAATTCACATACCTGTCATTTTGAGATTGGTGCTGCGATGTCAATACAGCTTGTATCCTGTTGTGTGAAAGTCACCATTCCTTTATTTTTTAAAGATGTATCCCAGATATGTTATGGAGTGAGAGCAGAGTTGAGATTTTTTTGGTGGATATATGATACCCCATTTCTGCCAATGCTTTCAGTAGGCTAAGGGTAGCCGCTTTGTAAGACTCTGAGTCTGGTGCAGCTAGAAGGAGGTCATCTACATACTAAAGTAAGGTAACACCTGGATGCTGCTCCCTGAAGAGGGACAAGTCCCACCCCAGAGCCTCCCCAAACAAGGTGGGGGAGTTATTTAATCCTTGGGGAAGTTTGGTCCAGGTTAGTTGCCCACTTCCCCCAGGTCGAGGGTCCTCAGAAGCAAAGATGGGTTGCCTAACCATTGCCAAATGGTATGGAAAGAATGCATCTTTTAGATCCAGGACAGAGTAGGTGGTATGCTCTGGAGAGCCGTGGCTTAGAAGTGTGTAAGGGTTAGGGACGGTGGGGTGTAATTTTTATAGACCTCAATTAGATGCTCTAAAAAGGCAGAGGGTGACCCATTAGGCCCTTGGGTAGTTTCACTCACCTTAGAAAGATTTGTTGGCTTTTTGGTGGCAGCTCAAAGGCCACATAGTAGAGTCTGGTGAAACTGCTCGAGAGCCTCCCTACCTTGATTTTGATTGTAATTGCAGTCTGGTATATTTGAGGGGAACACATGTTCTTTTCAGCCAGGGTCAGTAGTAGGTTGGCCATCTTGGCTTAAGATGGTTTTGACAGCCTTCCTCCGGATACAATCTCTTTCTTGTCCAAATAATTGATTACATTTACAAAAGAAGGGAGAATTTTAACCCTAAAGGTGCTCTCAAAAGCAGTGGAGATTGTCGAGGGCTTGAGATTAAATTCATCTCAATCCTTCTGGAAGAAGTGAAATAAATACCTTTACAGATGAGTAAAACTAATAAAGTTTGCTAGCATCAATTCACTTTAAAAGAAATGTAAAAGAATATTCATCAGGCAGAAAGAAAATAATCTCAGAAGATTCAAGATTCAGGATGGATTGAAGAACAATAATTGATAATTAAATTAATATATATAAATGACTATTGAGTGGATAAAGTAATAATGATATCTGTGGTCTAGGACATCAATAAAATGCTAAAATACACCATAAAATAATATATAGGTTAAGATGGGTAAATGGATATGTAGCAGTTGGATATCATTATGAATTCCAAAAATGGATAGAGGAGGATGCTTGTAAACCTGTCTATTATTCTGGGCATGATTCAGTTATGATAAGCACGTTGATTGGGCCACAGTCGGTAGGGTGTTGAGCCTCACCCATTGTTGGGTGGGGTCTCAAACATAAACAGACCTGGCAAAGGGCAGAGATCGAATAGTTTCTGATATTGGAGTTCTGTTGAGCAAGGACAGAAGGCCCCAGGGAAAAGAGAAAAGACACTCACCTGAGAATTCACAGATGGCCTTGTGGAGAGAGGAAAAGCTTAGAAAGCCTCAGAGTATATGGCTTACCTTGTGGAGGAAAGAGAAGAGCTGAGCCTAGACAAAAATGCAGCCCTGGGAATACAAGAACCCAAGAAGCCTGAACCCTGGCAAATGTCAGCAGCTGTCTTGCTCCAAGACGGGTTACAGAATTTGGTGAAGGAATAAACTTATGCTTCAGGTCCTGTTAACTGTAAGCTTCTACCAAATATATACCCTTTACAAAGCCCAACAGATTTCTGGCATTTTGCATCAGCACCCATTTGGCTGACTAATAGAGTATATAAAATGTTTTAAAATACATTTTTTTTGGCAAGTCAATAATATATAATAAGTGCAGATTTGGAAAGCTTTAAAGAATATTAAATACCACATCTCATCCAAATAAATAGAAGGAAAAAAATGAAGAAAAATAGTCAGTCCAAAACAAAGTATTTAGGATTTCCTGTGTTGCATTTTGGCCTTTGTTCTGGGGCCACCTTACTCATACATTTTTGAAGCTGTAGCTTTCTTATCCTTCAGAAGCATGAAGTTTCCATGGTTGATTTATAGGGTGTTGTCTTTTCCCCATCATAAATCAAGTATTGTATCATTTCCACATTTCCTACTTAAGATGTCACCAAACTGGATGTGATGCTCATTTGAAGCAAGAAGAGCCAAGGATGATAGCACAAATAAAAAGGAGACATTGTTGCACTTCCCAAATTGGACACCTAGATGATTGATATTGGATCTTTCCTCTTTTCTAATGAATGCATCAATGCTATAAATTTCTCTGTAGCAATGCTTTTGCTGCACCCCACAAACTATGAAGAAACATAGGACATTAAGAAGCAGAAAGAACAACATAATCAAAGGCTTGTTAGTGAAGCTATACCCACTTCCACAAAGTACAGACTTTAGATGAAGGCAGAGAATGTAAGAAAGTTGGGAAAATATGTTCTCTGACTGCAATCATTGTTTACTCAAAATAACACTTCTATGAATGGAACTTCACTTAGAAGGTATTTACATCATGCTTACCTAAACAGGATAGAATCTATATAATAAAAAGAATGAATACAATGAGTTTTGCCAGTTACCCACATGAAAGTACTCCCCTTTAACTCTAATGAGTGTGAAGTTTTCTTGGAAATTCAACCTCATGAAATACATGAGAATTAATCCTTCAGAGAAACCATTTGGGATTTCATGTATTTGGGAAACCTAGAGTCACATCAAAGAATCATGCAGGATTAAAACCCTGTGTATGTAAGGAATATTGGTAATCTTCAGCCAGGCTTTAAATCTGATTGAGGATGAAATAGTCATACAATAGTTAGTATTGTAATGAACATGGGAATGCTTCCATCTGAAACAAAACCTTATGGAATTCAAGAAAATTCAAACTAGAGAGAAACCATATGAGTGTCCTGAATGTAGTCTTCCCTTTACAGAATTTTTTTTACTCCTCATTTTAAAAGCCATACAGGTGAACAAGCATAGAAATGTAATATATGTGGGAAGTTTTAAACCTGACAGAAAACCTCTTTATTCATCAGAAAATTCTTACTGAAGAGAAATCATATATATGTGGGTAAGCTTTAATTTAAATGCCAAATCTCAGATACAAGAGATTTTCTGCTGCAAAGAAACCCTATGCATGTAAGTCATGTGAAGAAGCCTTTAGGTACAAATCATATCTTACTGAAAATGAAAAAACTCATAATGGACAGAAACAAAATGAATGTAAAGAATGCAGAAAAGCCTTCAGCTAAAAGCAATAGTTCATTAAACATCAAATGTTTAATGAGCATTCATTCTGGTGAAAAACCTTATATATGCAATGGATGTGGAAAAACCTTCAACAAGAGGGAAAACCTCATTAACCAACTGAGAATACATACTGGAGAGAAATCCTATGAATATGGATGTGGGAAAGCTTTCATTCAGAAATAAAGCCTCATTAAACACCAGAGAAAACAAACTGGAGAGAAACCTTATATCTGTAAGAAATGTAGGAAAGACTTCAGTAGCAAATCAAAACTCACTGACAATGAGAAAATTCACAGTGGAGGGAAACCCTGTGTATGTAAGGAATGTGGAATAGCCTTCAGCCAAAAGCAATATCTCTTTAAACATTTCAACATTCATACTGGAGAGAAACCCTGTGAATGTAATGAATGTGGATCTCCAAAGAATCACCACCTCCAGTCGAGGCAACTTGTTGCCAATCTCTTAAGGAAGCAGTTGTGACTGTGCAATTAAGGATGTATTTCTCCTCTTGGAAAACTGCACTTGCAGTTTGTTCTGAGATCTCTCCCTCCCACATCTTCCTCCACACTCATCTGTGTTCAATTTGTTACCACTAATTCATGCATAAGAACTCAAGATTTCTCTTAGTTTATGTAAAGAAGGGCTTTCCACTTTTTTCAAATTATAATGGTTGTTTTCAATGGTTCTTCAATCCATTACATTCTGGGTAAACATTTTAAAAATTACAATTTAAAAAATAATGCTGTCCTTTATTGTAGTATTTTCTTACAAGGCACCACAACCATTTATATTTTTTCAGTTTCTTCACCTGAATCTGATGTGGATTCAGGTTTAACAACCACTGAACTACAGTGGTCTTTCTACTTAACTCCAATTTTCCTTACTATTTTAAATCAGAAATGATCCTTTCATATTTAGATGATATACTTCTAATCTCAAGTATTTTAAGAGGTTAGAAAATTCTTTTATATTCTTAAGTAGTACTCCAATATTTTTCTCTTATGTGATAGGGTGTGGGATGGATGAAACTAGAGAATGCATGTATTTACAAACAGAAATGTGTACTCAAAGAATCTGCCAACGCAGATAATTATGAGGAAGGAGGAATGGTGGTTGAGGCTACAGAAGGAATTTGGCTGTTTGCCATAACAGACATAAATTATTTTCACACTCTTTGCACGGATAATTTGTTTATAATTTAACAGAAATTATGAAAATAATAAACAGTAAAATCATACAAAGTGTTTGATTTCAAGATATTGATTTGTATCTGCAACATTACTGGGGTGGGAGTCACTTCCCCTCACCCTTTGCAAATACAGTCACCCATAAAGGAATAGTGCTCACTCCCCTTGCCCCCTCCCCAGCTGCCTGGACTGTTGGAGGCCTCCCTCATCAGGAGTGAGTGCCTAGCATGAGGTGCCGCTTTGTTTCCGGGCCTGAGGGTGATCAGCCCTGCTGCAGCCCGGGGAGCGACACGAGCTAGTTGTGGGCCGTCCGGCGTGCACTCCGGAACGGCGGGGGGGTGAAGAAGTTGTCAGGAGAGCGCAGGCCCGGCTCCCTGGTCTTCACGGAGGTTAAGGGGAAGTTGTCACAGGGTCGCCGTTTGGTGCCCTGTGGTCTCCCTGACAGTACTAAATGAAGAGACACCACTCACTTGCTTGCTGGAAGGTAAGACCTTTATTCAGGGAGAGCTGTGCAGTTTTATAGGCAGTGGTGGGCGGGGGTGAGCGTGTTGTCTTCTGATAGGGCGAAGCTGTTGCTGGGCATGGAGGGAAGATTTGGGAGGGAGGGGGGAGGCTAGAGGAGAAGGCCAACATGTCCAAATAAGGTTATGGCTGTGAGGGGGTGCTGTGATAGGCTGCGGTGAATAGGGAAGTTGGGTTCGGGGAAGAGAGAAGCTGGCTACGGGAAGCGGGTGGGGCGTAGCGCCCCACAGACACCTGTGGCAAGGTTTGACTTGGGTAAACATTACCTCAATGAGGAGCATGGATACAATCTTGTGAAGGCCACACTGCTCTCTACATGTGTCAGGTTAGAGGTCTGTTAGCACCAAGGAGAAGACAGACTTCCTGCTGCTTACTCCCCAGTGAAGACCCACTAGACTGACTCACATCACTAACTGAAGCTGTGAGTGCAGAGCAGGGCCATCTCCCTGTCCTCCTTTATGCTTCCACAACCTATGATGATGGTTTTCCTTGGGTCTCTGAGAGTTTGGTTCCCAAACAGGAAATTCCCTCTCTGAATTGGGGGAAGTGCAGTGAACACGTATTACATTCCAGTTTCTTCAGTTGTACATCATCTTCTTCCCCTCCAACCCCTCCATTCTCTTCTAGAATTGAATAGGTCTGTATCATTTTCAACACTGTTAAAAATGTGTTGAAAACTTAATATTTAATTAATCTGAGAAACATCTGGCATCTGCACCCTCTGAGGTTTTCTACAATAATTACACAATCTCACAACCTTACTTCTATTCTGCTCATTCTTAGGTCCCAGGTCTTTCTGGGATTCCCGTAGTAAGTATTTGGGTCAAAGACCTAATGTTGCTCATTCTGGTGATGTTATTGTTGTAGCCAATGCTGTAATGTGAATTTGACATTACCTTCCTGACACCAAAATGTTTCATCTTCACATTGCTTTTTGTTTAACTGTCCCAAGATTGGAGAAGGTGAATGTAGAACTGGAATCAGGAGACCTGAGTCTGTGCCTGAGATCCTGGAGGGGTACAGTAATAGTAGCCTCCTCAGAGGGTCCACGCTGGATGCCAAGGGAAAGAGGGAAGAGCAAAAGGAGCAGGAGCAGGAAGTGTCCTCTCTGTGCCCTGACTCCTCTGCTGCACCAGACCCCAGGTCCCATGCTTTTATCTGCCCCTGCCTACCTAGCCAAACCCTGTCTGAGGAAGGTACATCATACTGGGGCATCTATGACTTTAGACTAGTCGCCAAACCATGTGAATGCCCTGCCTGACTCCCTGCCTTACAGGCTTTGCTAGCCAAGTGCGCTTCCCCCTCCATCTTAAGAGTACTCATTCACCCCTCGTCTGGAGCCACCCAGGGTTTACAGGTGAATTCACTGAGCAGCAGCATCACACTGCCATTTGGGAACAGGGCAGCTCTGCAACCCTGTGCCCCTAGCTGTTTGAGTTTCTCAAGCACTGCCAATGCAAAATAACAGAAATATGTTGGCTTTTATTGGAATTTATTAGGGTTAAAGCTTACAGTTCTGAGGCTGTGAAAAATGGAAAATCAAGGCATCATCAGAAATGGTTTCTTAACAAGGATCAGCTGTTGCTGGACTCCTGCCAAGGTAAAATGTTCGGCCTGCCTCTCTCTCTCTCTGCCTTCTCATCGAAACTCACTTTCTCCCTGAGCTCAGCAGTAGGCCATCAGAAAACATTGCTAACAACTCTCCCTTATCCTCTGGCCTAGATGTTTTCAGCTTCCAGCTGCTTCATTACTCCCACCTCTGACCTCTCCCTCAGCCTCTCAGGGTTTCTCTGTCTCTCCAAAGTTGTAGGAGATCCTGGAGCACTCTCCCACATGTCAGGGTAAACATGGCAGCACTCTTTCTCTGTGTGTTCAATGTATGTAGGACTTCAGCACACTGATTGGCGTCCATCCTGAAGCCTGAAATCTAATCAGAGGCCCATAGCTAAGCTAAAGCATTCTAACAAATGTGACCTAATGGAAAGGACACTTATCTGAATCTAACCAAATTGTCCAATGTACAAAAGGCTTACACACACTGCAATGGGTAGTAGGACCTTGAGAACCACAGCAGTAAGAAATGTACTTTCACATAATTATACATATTGGGATTATATTACTAATTCACCTCTTTTAGAGTGGTTGACTTGGGGGGATAAATCCTTCCCTGTTTATCTTAATCAGGCTTTTCATTTCCCTGGGCCCGTTGAATCTTGCTTCCTCTAAAACCTGATGAGGAAGGGAAATTTATTGAAAATTTCCTTTTCTTGAATGACCTAACTGCATAGGATCCTTTGATCCATATATAGAGCCCCAAAATCATACTACAAAATATTAAATGGCATTCATACCATGTTTCATCTGAGGTTGTGCTCTTTAATAGTACCTATAGAATTGTAAAGAATTGGAGCCTTATAGGGATACCAAAACCTAATGTAAACAACCATATGTTGAAAAAGTAGTAATTCAACAAAAACAACTAATGAAAGGTATCATTAGTTCTAGAATTTTGGGGACATCATAAGTATAAATACGTCACTAAATTGGACTCATCGGGAAAGATTTATCCCACAACTATGGGACACTAAACTTAACAAAACTAAAAATTATTTGTGGAAATTCTTTTTGGGAACTAACCCAAATTTTGAATTGCAAGGCAATAAAACTAATATTACCAGTTTAAAAAGAAAATCCACTTAATTTCTTAAAGTATGTGTACAGGATCCCATTGTTTTTAGAGTAGGAACAGCGAGCAATAATCAAACATGGTTTATCTGCAGTAATTGCTCCCTTTACACTTGTGTATCAAAATCTGTTTTACAGGAGGATTCTACTGTGGCTCAAATAGAACGTTGGTGTCATGGAATATGGCTTCCAATTCGCATGAGTCACTGCTGGCAGTCTTCCCCTGAGAACCAAATCCTTTGGTACTTTCTAAATGATTATTTGAAAAGAACCAAACATTTAATTGGACTAATAATAGCTGCTGTATTAGGGCTTATTGGTATTATTACAGTTGCTGCTGTTGTAGGAACTGCCCTACATGAGAATATCCAAACATGACAATATGTTAGAAATTGGCATCATAATGCTAGTGAGTTATGGCATAGTCAGGCATATACTGAGAGTAGATTAACAATAGGCTTAATGACTTAGAGATGGCTCTTACACAAATGGGAGATTAGGTATATAATCTAAATTTAAAAAAAAAGGTTCAAAGTGTGATTGGAATGAAAGTGCTTTTTGTATCACTCCTCTCCCAAGCAATGATTCCCATTATGAATGAGGAAAAAATAAAATCCTTTAATAGGTCATCACACAAATTTATCTATAGAAATTACAGATTTGCAAAAGAATATTTTGAGCATGTCTCTGAATCAACTTACTACACTTCCAGGTAGCAAATTTTGGCAATCAGTGACACGTCAATTAAATAAAATAAACCCCCTACATTGGTGGAAATCAAACTCTGTATTTGCTAACTTCAGTGTGGTGATCATTGGTGCTCTGCTACTCTTAACTGTATTAGGAGGCATTCACAAAACCCTGCTGTCCTGCGTTAATAGGGCTGAAAATGCCAGCCATGCCAAAAACTTGATTCTGCTTAAAAACCTTAACTCTCCAACCCCTGTCCCTGGATCTTGGCTGGTGGCCATGATTGGTAAGTCCTTCAGAGGAGGGCAACCTAACACAGTCACAGTCACCTTGGACCAAAAACAAAGAAAGGGTAATTGTTGGAAAAGATGCTGAGAGCCAGAGCATAAAGGATTAAGCATTTTAAAAGCATGCTTGCTGGCACAGAAACATTATTAAATGTTTCCAAGAACACTGTATACTGCAAACATCAGTAGGAGGAGGCAGAGTGGAATGAACACACAACAAAGATGTTTTTGTCTGAATTCCCAAGAAAGATTGTCTGGGAACACAAAAAGTGGTAGCACTCTCACGTACCAATCATTGGAACTAGTGAAGGCCACCCTACTTTTATTATCAGCTTTGTAGTATAAAAAGCAGCTTCAGCCTAAATAAACTTGCCAGAATTCCACATGGAGTGAGGTTCCTCTGGTCCCAAACTTTCTTTGGATCATTCCAGACACCATCTACCTCCATGCTGAATTACAATAGCTTGCTTTCTACCTCACTCCAATTTTTCTTAGTATTTTCATTCAGAAAAGATCCTTTCATAATTAGATGATATACTTCTAATCTCAAGTATTTTAAGAAGTTAGAAATTTTATTCATATTCTTAAGTTGTACTCCAACATTTTTCTCATATGTGATAGGTTGTTGGATGGATGAATATAGAGAATACATGTATTTACAAACAGAAATATGTTTGTAACAAAAGACTTGTGAGTGACGCTATATCCAGCTCCACAACAGTACAGACTTAAGATGAAGGCAGAGAATGTAAGAAGTTGGGAAAATATGTTCTCTGACTGCAAGCATTGTTTCCTCAAAATAACACTTCTATGAATATAACTTCACTTTGAAGGAATTTGCATAATGCTTACCTAAGCATGAGGGAATCTATGTAAGGTAAAAGAATGAAGACAACGTGTTTTGCCAGTTTGACTCACATGGTAGTCTTCCTCTTTAAGTGTAATGAGGGTGAAGTTTTCTTGGAAATTCAACGTCATAAGATACCAAAGAATGAATCCTTCAGAGAAACCATTGGGAATTTCATGAATTTGGGAAAGCTAGAGTCACATCAAAGAAAAATGTAGGAGTAAAACCCTGTGTATGTAAGGAATATTGGAAATCATTCATCCAGACATTAAATCTCATTGAGCATGAAATATTCATACAAAAGTTAGTATTTTAATGAACATGGGAATGTATCCATCTGAAACAAAAACCATGGAATATGAGAAAATTCACACTGAAGAGAAACCATATGAGTGTCCTGAATGTAGTCTGCTCTTTACAGTCGATTTTTGCTCCTCATTTTAAAAACCATACCGGGGCACAAGCATAGAACTGTTAAACCTAACAGAAAAACTCTTTATTCATCAGAAAATTCTTACTGAAGAGGAATGATATATATGTGGGAATGCTTTAATTCAATTGTCAAATCTCAGGTACAAGAGATTTCCTATTTCAAAGAAACCCTATGCAAGTAAGGTATGTGAAAAAGCCTTTAGGTACAACTCATATTTCACAGAACACGAAAGTAACTCATATTTGAGAGAAACAAAATGAACGTAAAGAACGCAGAAAAGCCTTCAGCCAAAAACAATACTTCATTAAACATCAGAGCATTCATTCTGGAGAAAAACCCTACATATGCAATGAATGTGGAAAGGCCTTCAACAAGAAGGAAAACCTCATTAGCCATCGAAGAATACATACTGGAGAGAAACCTTATGAATGTGATGGATGTGGGAAAGTTTTCATTCAGAAATCAAGCCTCATTACACACCAGAGAAAACAAACTGGAGAGAAACCCTACATATGTAAGAAATGTAGGAAAGCCCTCAGTAGCAAATCATATCTCACTGACCATGAGAAAATTCATAGTGGAGGGAAACCCTATATATGTATGGAATTTGGAGTAACCTTCAGCCAGAGGCAGTATCTCATTAAACATTACAACATTCATACTGGAGAGAAACCCTGTGAATGCAATGAATGTGAATCTCCAAAGAATCTCCCCTCCAGTCTGTGCAACTTCTTGCCACTTTTAAGGAAGCAGCTGTGACTTTGCAATTCAGGATATCATTCTCCTCTTGGAAATATGCACTTGCAGTTTTATCTGAGATCTGCTCCTCCAACATCTTCTTCCACACTCATCTGTGTTCTATTTGTACCACTAATTTATGCATTAGAACTCGAGATTTCTCTTAGTTTATGTAAAGATGGGCTTTCCACTTATTTCAAATTATCTGGGTTGTTTTCACTGGTTTTTCAATCCATTACATTCTGGGTTAGCATTTTAAAAATTACCATTTTAAAAATAATGCTGCCCATTATTGTAGCATTTTCTTACAAAGCACCCCAACCATTGATATTTTTCAAGTTTCTTCACCTCATTCTGATAAGGATTCAAGTTTAACAGTCAATGAACCACAGTGGTCTGCTTTTTACTTAACTCCAATTTTCTGTATTATTTTAAATCAGAAATGATCCTTTCATAATTAAATGACATACTTCTAATCTGAAGTATTTTAAGAAGTAAGAAAACTTATTTATATTCTTAATTTGTACTCCAATATTTTTCTTAAAAGTGATAGGTTGTGGGATGGATGAAACTAGAGAATACATGTATACTCAAACAGAATTTTGTACTGAAAGATTCTGCCAATGCAGATAATTCTGAGGAAGGAGGAATAGGGGTTGAAGCTAGAGAAGGAATTTGGATGTTTGCCTTAACCGATATAAATTATTTTTATGCTCTTTGCACGGATAACTTGGTTATAATTTAAAAGAAATTATGAAAATAGTACACAATGAAATTATACATAGTTGTTTATTTGAAGATATTGATTTGTATCTGCAACATTACTGTGGGGGGAACTTCCCCTCATCTTTTTTAAACACAGTCGCCCATAAAGGAAAAGTGCTCACTCCCCTCTGCCCCCTCTCCAGCTGCCTAGATGGTGGAGGCCTCCCTCAGCCACATGAAGAACCCAACATGAGAAGCATGGATGCGACTGTGTGAAGGCCACACTGCTCTCAACACAATTCCTGTTAGAGGACTGTTAACACCACAGGAGGAGATGATTTCCTTCTGCTTATTCCCCAGTGAAGACCCTCTAGAGTGACTCACATCCCTAAATGAGGCTGTGAGTGCTAAGCAGGGCTTACTCCCTGTCTTCATTTGTGGATCCAGAATCTATGATGATGGTTTTCATTGGTGCTCTGAGAAATTGGTAGCCAAACAAGTCATTCCCTCTCTGCCTTGGGTGAACTTCAGTGAACACGGGTTACATCCCAGCTTCTTCATTTCTTCATCAGCTTCTTCCCATCCAAACCCTCTGTTCTCTTCTGAGATTGAAGAGGTCTACATCATTTTCAACACTGTTAAAAAGGTGTTGAAAATTTAATATTTAATTAGTCTGAGAAATATCTGGCATCTGCACCATTGAGACTTTCTGGAACATTGCACTCTCTCACAACCTCACTTCTATTCTTGTCTGCCCTAGGTCCCAGGACTTTCTGGGATTCCTGTACTATTTATTAGGGTCACTGGCCTAATGTTGCTCATTCTGGTTATGTTATTGCTGTAGCCAATGCTGTAATCTGAATATTGACATTAGCTTCCTGACACCAGAAAGTTTTATCTTCACATTGCTCTTTCTTTAGCTGCCCCACGACTGGAGAAAGTGAATGTAGAACTGGAAGAAAAAGACCTGAGTTGTCCCTTTACCCAGGAGGGGTACAGTAAGAACAGCCTCCTCAGTGGGTCTATCCTGGAGGCCAAGAGAAGGAGGGATTTGCAAAAGGAGCAGGAGCAGGAAGTCTCCTCTGTGTGACCTGACTCCTCTGCTGCACCAGACCACAGGCTCCATGCTTTTATCTGTCCTGCCCAACTGGCCCACCCCTGCATGAGGTAGGTACATTATACTGAGCCATCTGTGGCTTTATACTAGTCCCCAAACCCTGTGACTCCCTTGCATGAGTCGCTGACTTGCAGGACTTGCTGGCCAAGAGTACTTCCCTCTCTGTCTAACCCGTACTCATTCCTGCCTAGTCTGGAGACACCCACAGTTTACAAGTGAATTCACTGTGCAGGAGCATCACATTGCCATTTCGGGACAGGGTAGCTCTCAAACACTGTTTCCCTAACTGTTTGAGTTTGCCAAGTGCTGCCAATGCAAAACATCAGAAATAAGTTGGCTTTTATTGGAATTTATTAGGGTTAAAGCTTACAGTTCTGAGGCTGTCAAAATGTCTGAATCAATGCATCATCAAAAATGCTGTCTTAGCAAGGGTCAGCTGCCAAAGGACTCCTGCCAAGGAAAAATGTTGGGCCTGCCTGTCTCCCTCTGCCTTCTCTTCCAAACTCAGTTTCTCTCTGAGCTCAGCAGTGAGCCATCAGACACAATTGCTCACACCTCTCTCTTCTCCTCTGGCCTGGATATCTTCAGCTTCAAGCTGCTCTATGACTCTAGCCTCTGGTGTCTCCCTCAGACACTCAGGGATTCTGTGTCTCTCCACAGATGTAGGAGATCCTGGATCCTTCTTACACATGGCAGAGTAAACATGGCAGCACTCTTTCTCTTTGTGTTCCGTGTATGTAAAACTTCAACACAATGTTTAGGGTCCATCCTGGTGTCTGAAATCTAATCAGAGGACCTTAATTAAACTAATGCAATCTAACAAAAAAGACCTAACTGAAAGGTCCCTTATCTGAATATAACCAAAATATCCTATGTACAAAGGGCTTACACCAACAGCAATGGGTCAGTAAGAACATACTTTTCTGGGGTCCACACAAGACTCAAATGAGGGCATTAACCCAGGGCACAAGGATCAGGAGGAGTCTCCTAAGTCTGGGAGAAATGGGAACTCATGAAGAAGTGACTGTACTTTGGGTGTGACCATCATTGATCAAAATGGGGTGCTGACCACCATTACACTGGTTCCTAGAATGGTCCCAAGAACAACTCAATTCACTGTGCTTTCTCTACCAAATATTAGCTCCAAAATCAGGTGGTGTAACTCAGAGAGGTGTGCCATTATTCCCATCCCTAGGGCCAGAGCACACAGATTTTGCCTGGGTTGTGTGGGGGCAGGAAGCAGGCTGTAAAACTTAAAGCCCCTAATTTCTTCTCCAAAGAACTGATTACATTTACAACATAATGGAGAAATTCAACCCTAAGGGGCTCTCAAAAGCAGTGGAGATCCTCGAGGTCCTGAGATTTAATTCATCTCAATCCTTCAGGAAGAAGTGAAATACATACTTTAATAGATGAGTGAAATCTAATAAAGTTTGCTAGCAGCAACTCACTTTAAAAGAAATGTCAAAGAATATTCTTCAGGCGGAAATAAATTAATGTCAGAAGATTCAAGATTCAGGATGGATTGAAGGACAATATCTGTTAATTAAATTCACATATATAAATGACTATTGAATGGATAAAGTAATAAGGATATACTTGGTCTAGGACATCAATAAAGTGTTCAAATACACCATAAAATAATATATACCAAAAGATGGGTAAATGGATATGTAGCTGTTGGATATCATTATGAATTTCAAAAATAGATATTGGATTATGCTTGAAAACTGGTCTGTTAATCTGGGCATGATTAAGTTATGATAAGGACGTTTATTGGACCACAGTTGGTAGGGCATTGAGCCCCGCCCCTTGGTGGGTGAGGTCTCAAACATAAAAAGACATGGCAAAGGACAGAGCTGGAGTAGATTCTGATGTTGGAGTTCTGATTAGCAAGGACAGAAGGCCCCGGGGAAAGAGAAAAGCCTTTAACCTGACAGTTCACAGCTGGCCTTGTGGAGAGAGGCAAAGTTTAGAGAGCCTTATAGTCTACAGCTGACCTTGTGGAGGAAACAGAGGAACTTAGCCCACAGAAAAACACAGGATTGGGAACCCAAGAAGCCTGAACACTGGCAAATATCAGCAACTTTCTTGCTCCAAGATGGGTAACAGTCTTTGGTGAAGGAAGAAATGTATCCATTATGGTAACTGTAAGCTTCTTCCCCAAATAAATACCCTTTACAAATACCAAGAGATTTCAGGTATTTTGCATCAGCACCCCTATGGCTGACTAATACAGGATATAAAATGATTTAAAATACATTATTTGGCAAGTCAATAACAAATAATAAGTGCAGATTTGGAAAGGAAAGCAAAAGTGTTATAATTTCCCCGGTAAACTTTAAAGAATATTAAATAGTGCATCTCATCTAAATAAATAGAAGAAAAAAAAATGAACAAGAATAGTCAGTCTCAAACAAAGTGTTCAGGATTTCCTGTGTTGCCATTTTTGCCTTTGTTCTGGGGCCACCTTACTCGTGTATTTTGGAAGCTGCACCTTTCTTATCCTTCAGAAGCCTGAATGTTCCAGGGCTGATTTATGGGGTATAGTTTTGTCCCAATCATAAATTAAATGCTGTATCACTTCCCCATTTCCTAGTTATGAAGTCACCAAACTGGATGTGATGCTCATTTGAAGCAAGAAGAGCCATGAAAGATAGAACAAATAAAAAGGGGATATTTTTGCACTTCCCAAATTGGATGCCTGGATGACTGATATTGGACCTCTCCTCTAGTTAATTACTGCATTCAATCCTATAAATTTCCCTGTAGCACTGCTTTTGCTGTCCCCCACAAACTATGAAGATGCATAGAACATTAAGAAGCAGAAAGAACCACATAACCAAAGGCGTTTGAGTGAAGCTATATCCACTTCCACAACAGTACAGACTTAAGATGAAGGCAGAGAATGTAAGAAAGTTGGGAAAATATGTTCTCTGGAAGCATTGTTTCCTCAAAATAACACTTCTATGAATGTAACTTCACTTAGAAGGTATTTGCATCATGCTTACCTAAGCATGAAGGAATCTATGTAAGAAAAAAAAAGGAAGAGAATGAGTTTTGGCAGTTTGCCCACATGGTACTCCTCCCCTATAAGAGTAATGAGTGTGAAGTTTTCTTGGAAATTCAACCTCATGATATACCTGAGAATTAATCCTTCAGAGAAAACATTTGGGATTTCATGTATTTGGGAAAGCTAGAGTCAAATAAAAGAAACATGCAGGATTAAAACCCTGTCTATGTAAGGAATATTGGAAATCCTCACCCAAGTTTTAAATCTCTTTGAACATTACAATCATTTTTTACTCCTCATTTTAAAAGCCATACGGGGGAACAAGCATAGAAATGTAATAAATGTGAGAAAGTTTTCAACCTGAAAGAAACCTCTTTATTCATCATAAAATTTTTACTGAAGAGAAATCTTATATATGTGGGAAAGATTTAATTCAAATGTCAAATCTAAGATACAAGAGATTTCCTAATGCAAAGACCCCTATGCATGTAAGGCATGCATAAACAGCTTTTGGTACAAATCATATCTCACCGAAAATGAAAAAAACTCTTAGTGGATGGAAACAAAATGAATGTAAAGAATGCAGAAAAGCTTTAAGTCCAAAGCAATAGTTCATTTAACATCAGAGGATTTATTCTGGAGAAATACCCTATATATGCAATGAATGTGGAAAAGCCTTCAACCAGAAAGAAAAAATCTTTAACCATCTGAGAAAACATACTGGTGAGAAACCCTATGAATGTGATGGATGTGGCAAAGCTTTCATTCAGAAATCAAGCCTCATTACACATCAGAGAAGACAAAATGGAGAGAAACCCTATATATGTAAGGAATGTAGGAAAGCCTTCAGTAGCCAATCAAATCTCACTGACCATGAGAAAACTCATAGTGGAGGGAAACCCTATATATGTAAGGAATGGGGAATAACCTTCAGCCAGATGCAGTGTCTCATTTTATATACAACCTTCCTACTTGAGAGAAACCCTGTGAATGAAATGAATGTGAATCACTAAAGAGTCTCCACCTCCAGTCTGTGCAAATTGTTGCCAATCTTTTAAGAAAGCGGTTGTGACTGTGCAATTCAGTATGTCTTTTCCTCTTGGAAAAGTGCACTTGCAGTTAGTTCTGAGATATGCTCTTCCCACATCTTCTTCTACACTCATTTGTGTTCAATTTATTACCACTAATTTATGGATCAGAACTGGAGATTTCTCTATGTGTGTTTATGTAAAGATGGGCTCTTCACTTATTTCATATTATCCTGATTGTTTTCACTGGTTCTTTAATCCCTTACATTCAGGGTAAACATTTAAAAAATTACCATTTTAAAAATAATGCTGCCCATTATTGTAGCATTTTATTATAAGGGTCTGCAACAATTTATATTTTTTCAGTTTCTTCACCTGATTCTGATGTGGATTCAAGTTTAACAACCACTGAACTACAATGGCCTGCTTTCTACTTAACTCAAATTTCCCTTGTAATTTTAAATCAGAAATGATCCTTTGATAATTAGATGATATACTTTTAATCTCAAGTATTTTAAGAAATTAGAAATTTTACTTATATTCTTAAGTTGTACTCCAATATTTTTCTCATACGTGGTAGGGTGTGGGATGGATGAAACTAAAGAATGCATATATTTACAAGCAGAAATTTGTACCCAAATATCTGCTGAATTCAGATAATTCTGCGGAAGTAGGAATGGGGGTTTCAGCTAGAGAAGGAATTTGACTGTTTTCCATTACACAAATAAATGATTTTTATACTCTTTGCATGGATATTTTGTTTATAATTTAAAAGAAATTATGAAAATAGTACACAATAAAATCATACAAAGTGGTTGGTTTGAATATATCAATTTATATCTGCAGCAATACTAGGGTGGGGGGCACTTCCCTTCACCCTTTGCTAATAGAGTCCCCTCTAAAGGGAAAGTGATCAGTCCCCATGGCCCTCTCCCCAGCTGCCTGGATGGGTGGAGGCCTCCCACAGCAAGAGTCAGCACGGAGCATGAGGATCAAAGATGCGACCATGTGAAGGCCACACTGCTCTCTACACGTTTCTGGTTAGAGAGCTGTTAGCACCAAAGTAGAAGATGGACTTCCTGCTGCTTACTCCCCAGTGAAGACCCACTAGAGTGACTCACATCACTAACTGAGACTGTGAGTTTTGAGCAGGGCTTTCTCCCTGTTCTCCTTTGTGGATCGAGAACCTATGATGACGGTTTTCATTGGGGCTCTGAGAGTTTGGTTCCCAAACAGGACACTCCCTCTTTGGCTTGGGGAAACGTGAGTGAACACGTGTTACATTCCACCTTCTTCAGGTGTTCATCATCTTCTTCCCATCCAACTCCTCCGTTCTCTTCTGGGATTGAAGAGGTCTGTATCATTTTCAACTCTGTTCAAAATGTGTTGAAAATTTTATATTTAATTAGTCTGAGAAATATCTGGCATCTGCACCCTCTGAGGTTTAATGCAAACATGGCACAATCTCACAACCTCACTTTTATTCTTGTCTGCCCTAGGTTCCAGGATTTTCTGGTATTCTCTTATTGTTTTTTTAGGGCCACTGGCCTAATGTTGCTCTTTCTGGTGATGTTATTGCTTTACCCAATGCTGTAATGTGTATTTTGACATTTCCTTCCTGACACTAACAGTTTTCATCTTGGTATTATACTTTCTTTAGCTCCCCTTAAGATTGGAGAAGGTGAATGTACAACTGGAAGCAGGAAACCTGAGTCAGTGCCTGAGAACCAGGTGGGTACAGCAAGAGCAGTCTCCTCAGAGGGTTCATGTTGGAGACCAAGGGAAGGAGTGAAGGGCAAAAGGAACAGGAGCAGGAAGATTCCTGTCTCTGCCCTGATTCCTCTGCTGCACCACATACTAGGTCCCATGCTTTTATCTGCCCCTGCCCACCTCGCCAAAAACTTCCTGAGGCAGGTACATCATTCTGGGTCATCTGTGACTTTAGATTAGTCCCCAAACCATATTATTCTAATAAAGTCATGACTTCCAGGAAGATGACAGAATAGTAAGACACGGGAATGTCTTCTCCAGAAAAGTAGGTAGAGAACAGGATGTCACCATCCCCAAATAGTTATTCTAGGGTTTATGACAGCAGGTGCAGTCTGCACACCACCCAGAGGATAGTGGGACAATACAGGGAAATTGCAATGACAGAACCAGAACCATGAGTTGGAACCAGAAGCGGCTGTTGCTGTCGCACCCTCCCCCACACTCTTTAGAATTCTTGGGCCTCTTGGCCTGTGACTACAGACAAAGGGGCTCCAGGGATTTACCACTCCTGGAAAGGGGAGAGAGAGGGATGCAGTCTTAGGCTGGCTTAGGTTCTGCCCGCAAATTTGGGCTGTGAAGCCCCATGGACCCTTCCACACAGTGGTTTGCACTGGGAACCTAGGAATGACTAGAGAAATCCTACCCTTCTTACATTCCTCTATTCTACCTTGGACTAATTGTTGTGGATTCCAGAGGAGATGGGAGAGAAAGCCTGGGGTTGACCATGCTTTTGACTCATAGGTTTGGTCTGCCCTGTCCTGAGAGCCCTTCCAGGCCAGGTGGGGCTGAGCAATTGTTTGCCTTGGAGGCTGCAAGGGGCTAAAGACATACAAACCTCCAAATCTCCTTGCTACTAACAGGGAATGATTGATGAGGATTCAGAGGGGAGAGTAAATATTTCCTAGCTGGGAAAAGGGTGGGGGCTACCAGAGAAGATTGGAGAACTGACTCATAAAGTTAGAATTACAGGGTTCTTAGCCCCCAGACAGGAAGCTCTACCACATTGATCTGGTCTGTGTCATAACAAATATACTCCACCCAGGCATTGAATTGAGAGCTGCCAATGACCACCATTTCCAGGAAGACCAAGGAATTGCCCATAAGAAAATGAATAAGTAGGAGATGATTTTCCTGGCCTCTATAGCCTCCCTGCCCAAGGCCCAAAGAAATGAACCTACAATCAAATATTGGGTCCAGGACCCTGTTTTGAACAACCAGGAGAACAATCCTAACAATCAAGGTTGAGCCAAAAATCAAAGAGCTGTGGTAACACACAGACTCCTGCCACTAAAACCCTATAAAAGAGGAAGAGATAGAGCATCTAAATTAAATACAACCTAACCAGATGCCTAAACACCAGCAAAAATTATCAGCCATACTAAGAAAATAGAAGATATGGCCCAAGAAAAGGAATACAACAAAGTCCCAGAAGAGCTGCAGAATTTGAGAGAACTAATCAGTGAGATGAGCACAAATTTCCAATATCAAATAATGAGATGAAAGACAATATAGTTAAAGAGATAAATGACATCAAGAAGATATTGAGTGAATGCAAAGAAGAATTTGAAATCCTGAACAGAAAAGTAATGGAGTTCATGGGAATGAAAGAGACCAAAGGTGAAGTCAAAAACACATTTGAGGTATACAAGAGCAGACTCGAAATGATAGAAGAAAGAATAAGTGATACTGAAGACAGAGCAGCTAAAATTGAAGAGAGAAAAGAACAGAGAGAGAAAAGAGTGGAAAAAATTGAGCAGGGACTCAGAGAGATGAATGCAACACAAAACACAACAACATACATATCATGGGAGTTCCAGAAGTGGAAGAGAAAGGAAAAGGGGCAGAAAGAGTATATGAGGGAATAATAGCTGAAAATTTCCCAACTGTCAAAAAGGAAATGAACTTACATGTCCAAGAAGCACACCGTACCCCAATGAGAATAAATCCAAATAGACCTATGCCAAGACACATACTATTCAGAATATCAAATGTAAAAGATAAAGAGTAAATTCTCAGAGCAGCAAGAGAGAAGCAAAAGATCATGTACATAGGACATCCAGGAAGATGTAGTGCAGATTTCTCTTCAGAAACGATGGAGGCAAGAAGACAGTGGTATGATAGTTAGGAAACTGAAAGAAAAAAACTGCCAGCCGAGAATACTTTATCCAGCAAAACTGTCCTTCAAATATGAAAGTGAGTATGAAATATTCACAAACAAACAGAAACTAAGAGACTTTGCAAAAAACAATACACCTTTGCAGGAAATATTAAAGGAAACTTTAGAATCTTAAAGAAAAAGACAGAAGAGAGAGGCTTGGAGGAGAGTATAGAAAAAGAAAAGCAGAAAGGATAACCAAAAGAGTAAAAAGAGAGACAAAAACAAGATAGCATATGAAAACCAAACAATACAATGGAGGAAATAAATAGTGCATTTCCATTAATATCATTGATTGTGAATGGAATAAATTCCCCAATCAAAAGATACAGGCTGACAGAATGGTTAAAAAATCATGAACCATCCATATGCTCCTTACAAGAAACTCACCTCAGACCCAGGGATACAAACTGGTTGAAAGGAAAAGGTTGGATAAAGATACTCCACACGAATAGTAAACAGAAAAGAGCAGGGGTAGCTATACTAATATCAGACAAAACAGACTTTAAATGCAAAAAAGTGATAAGAGATACGGAAGTCTATTATATAGTAATAAAAGGGATGACCTTCCAGGAAGATATAACAGTCATAAATATCTACGCACCTCACTGGGGTACTCCAAAATATATGAGTCAAACTCTGACAAAACTGAAGGGAGAAATAGACATTTTTACAATAATCGTTGGATACTTCAAAACCCCTCTCATATCATTAGATAGATCAAGTAGACAGAAGATCAACAAGGAAACAGAGAACTTGAACAATATGATAACAAGCTAGACCTAACAAACATATACAAAACACTGCATCCAAACTCAGCAGGTTATACATTCTTCTCAAGTGCCCATGGATCTTTCTCCAGGATAGACCACATGTGAGGTCACAATTTAGTTCTCAATAAATATAAAAAGATTGAAATTATACAAAGCACCTTCTCAGATCATAATGGAATGATAGTAGGAATCAATAACAGACAGGAAAAAAGTAAATTTGCAAATATGTGGAGATGGAACAACACACTCCTAAATATTCGGTGGGTCAAACAAGAAATTGCAAGTGAAATCAATAAATATACTGAGATAAAAGAAAATGAGAATACAACATATCAAAACTTATGGGATACAGCGAATGCAGTCTTGAGAGGGAAATTTATAGCCCTAAATGCCTATATTAAAAATCAAGAAAGAGTTCAATTCAATGATTTAACTGAACAACTAGAGAAAGTAGAAAAATAACATCAAACCAATCCCAAAGCAAGCAGAAAGAAAGAAATTATAAAGATTAGAGCAGAAATAAATGAACTTGAGAACAAAAAAGCAATAAAGAAAATCGACTAAACCAAAAGCTGGTTCTTTGAGAAGATCAATAAAATTGACAAACCCCTCGCTAGACTAACAAAGAAAAAAAGAGAGAACATGCAAATAAACACAATCAGAAATGAAAGAGGGGAAATTACCAATGACCTCACAAAAATAAAAAGAATCATAAGAGGAATTATGAGAAACTACATGCCAAGAAACTAGACAACCTAGATGAAATGGACAAATTTCTAGAAACACATAACCAACCTACACTGACGCTGCAAGAAATACAAGAAGTTAACAAACCAATAACAATTAAGGAGATTGAATCCGTCATAAAAATCTCCCAGCAAAAAAAGTCCAGGACCAGATGGCTTCACAGGTGAATTTAACCAAGCATTTCAAAAAGAATTAACACCAATCCTGTTTAAACTCTTCCAAAAAATTGAAGAGGAGGGAAAATTACCCAACACAATTTAGGAAGCCAACATCACCCTAATACCAAAACCAGATAAAGATTCCACAAGAAAATAAAATAACAGATCAATCTCTCTAAGGAACACAGACACAAAAATTCTCAAAAACTACTTGCAAATCGAATCCAACAGCATATCAAAAGACAGAGGATTGGATCTGTGCTTCCGAGAGTGACAGAGTTAGCCTCAATAAGTCCTACCTGCACATGGTCCAACTGTCCCTTCTATTCAAACCTATATGTGATGCTGGAGTTTGTAGGTGTACTTCCAGAGACTGGAGACTCTGGCCTGCCTATGGGCCAGCCATGCCTGGAATCTCAGTGGAGATGCAACTCCTACTCTACAACTCAATGGACTCACCCAAGTCACCTGGTGAGGAGACATCGATGATGGACAACAGCCATCCCAGGGAATGGAGAGAGCCCGCAGCTGAACGCAGGATAATCCCATCCACTGTGTCCATGGCATATAAGCCCATTCTCACTTGGAGATGGAGTGGACATCACCCTTACAGTCCCCTAAGTATTGGGGGAAGAGCTATGGACTAGAGCAGACTTAATGGTATTCTGTTGTAGACATATTGGGATTCAAGCAATGGAAGAAATTATAAGAGTGAGGTGAAGCCAGTGGCCACTAGATGCTTTTGGAGCAGGGAGGGGAAAGGCAGTTCTAATACAGGGGCTTTTACAAGACTTGGTGATTGACCTGAATGACATTGGGGTGATGGATATAGACTATTTTACATCAGTGTATACTATGCAGAACTGTTTGGAGAGAGTGTGGTTTACGATATGAAATGTGGTCTATGCTTGGTGGCAAAGCCCCAGGATGTGTATATCCATTGCAGGTGATGTGCCACACTAATGAAAGATGTTTATGAGAGATGATATGGGAGGTATGGGAGGTGGAGATCATGGGAATCCCTGTAATTTTTGTGTAACATTTATGTAATCTAAGCATCTTTTAAAAAATAGATATATATAAAAGATTTGAATAAGATAGAGAGATAAATCTTGAGCCATGATATGCCAAAAAGCACTTTAAATACATCTGCTGAACACTGGGGAAAGAAAAGACTTATACAGCACGAACAAGTGGGATTTATTCCTTGTATGCAAGGCTGGTTCAACATAAGATAATCAACCAATGTAATACACCACATTAACAAACTGAAGGAAAAAAACCACATGATCATCTCAATAGATGCAGAAAAGTCATTCAACAAAATCCAATATCCTTTGTGGATAAAAATACTTCAAAAATAGGAATAAACGGAAAATTCCTCAATATGAAAAAAGAAATATATGAGAAATCCACAGCCAACATCATACTCAATGGGGAAAGGTTGAAAGCTTTCCCTCTAAGATTGGGAACAAGACAAGGATGCCCACTGTCACCATTGTTATTCAACATTGTACTAGAAGTTCTAGCTAGGGCAATTAGACAAGACAAAAAAATTAAACACATCCAAATAGGAAAAGAGGAAGTAAAACTCTCACTGTTTGCAGATGACATGATCACATACTTAGAAAATCCTGAAGTAAACAGGACAAAGCTACTTGAACTAATAAATGAGTTAAGCAAATTGGCAGGATACAAGATCAACATGCAAAAATTGGTAGTATTTTTGTACACTAGTACTGAACAACCTGAGGAGGAAATCAGGAGGAAAATTCCATTTTCAATAGCAACAAAAAGACTCAAATTCCTGAGTTAATTTAAACAAAGAAGTACAGGATCTATATGCAGAAAACTACAAAACAATGCTGAAAGAAATGAAAAAAGACCTAAATAAATGGAAAGACATTCCATGTTCATGGATTGGAAGAATAAATATCGTGAAGATGTCAATCTTGCCCAAACTGATTTACAGATTCCATGCAATACCAATCAAAATCCCAACAGCTTACTTATAGAATTAGAGAAGACAATTACCAAGTTCATCTGGAAGGGTAAGTGCACCAGAAATGCCAAAAGCATTCTAAAAAAGAAGAGCAATGTGGGAGGAATTTCACTGCCTGACCTTGAAACATATTACAAAACTACAGTGGTCAAAAGAGCACGGTACTGGCATAAAGATAGACACATCGATCAGTGGAATAGAATTGAGAACAAGGAAATATACCCTCACCTATACAGTGAACTGGTTTTTGACAAACCTACCAAGCCCACGCTAATGGGAAAAAACAGTCTCTTCAACAAATGGTGTTGAGAGAACTGGTTATCTATAACCAAAAGAATGAAAGAGCATTATTATCTCAGCCCCTATACAAGAATCAAGTCAAACTGGATCAAAGATCTAAATATAAAAGACAGGATCATAAAACTACTGGAAGGAAATGTAGGGAAACATCTTCAAGACCTTGTACTAGGTGGTGGTTTCTTGGACCTTATACCCAAAGGACGTGCAACAAAAGAAAAAACAGATAAATGGGACCTTCTCAAAGTTAATCACTTTTGCACCTCACAGGATTTTGTCAGAAAGGTGAAAAGGCAGCCAACTGAATGGGAAAAAATATTTGGAAATCACATATCTGATAAGGGTTTAATATCCAGGATATATGAAGAGAGGTTACAACTCAACAATAAAAAGACAAATGACCCAATTAAAAACTGGGCAAAAGACTTGAATAGACATTTCTCTAAAGAAGAAATACAAATGGCAAAAAAAAAAAAAAACACATGAAGAAATGTTCAACACACTCATGATTAGGGAAATGCAAATCAAAACGACAATGAAATATCATTTTACACCTACCAGAATGGCCACTATTAAAAAGACAGAGAAATATAAGTGTTGGAGAGGCTATGGAGAGATATGAACACTTCTTCACTGTTGGTGGGAATGAAGAATGATACACCCACTATGGAGGACTGTTTGGCAGTTCCCAAAGAAGTTGAATATAAACTTGCCACGTGACCCTGCAATACCACTACTGGGTGTATACCCAGAAGAACTGAGAGCAGTGACAAGAACAGACATCTGCGCACTGATGTTCATAGCAACATTATTCACCATTGCCAAAAGTTGGAAACAACCCAGGTATCCATCAAGAGACGAATGGATAAACAAACTGTGGTCTAGTCACATGATGGAACATTATGCATCTCTAAGAAGAAATAAAGGCGTAAATTGTATGGCAACATGGATCAACCTGGAGGACATTTTGTTGAGGGAAGCAAGCCAGAAACAAAAGGACAAATACCATATGAATGCATTACTATGAACCAAATATATTGTGTAAAATATTGTTTGATCCAAAAAAAATTTTTATATTTATCAATTACATTTAATTGAGAAATGTATATATTTATTCATCTGTGTTTAATTTGCAGTTTTTAATTGTTTATATTTTCAATTATTCAATGTACAAATAAAGTTTCAAAAATAAAAAATAAAAAAAATAAGCAGATCAACAACAACCAAAAAATACTAATAACTGCTAGCAGCAACTCACTTCAAAAGAAATGTAAAAGAAAATTCTTCAGGCAGAAAGAAAATAATCTCAGAAAGGTCAAGGTTCAGGATGGATTGAAGAACAATACCTGTTAATCCAATTCATATATCTTAATGACTATTGAATGGATAAAGTAATAGTGATATACATGTCCTAGGACATCAATAAAGTGTTAAAAAACACCATAAAATAATATGTAGCATAAGATGGGTAAATGGATATGTAGCAGTTTGATATGATTATGAATTCCAAAAATAGACATTGGATTATGCTTGTAAATTGATTTGTTAATCTGGGCATGATTAAGTTATGATAAGGGCATTAACTGGGCCACATTTGGTAGGGTGTTGAGTTCCACTCCTTGGTGGTTGGGGTGTCAAACATAAAAAGATATTGCAAAGGGCAGAACTGGAGTAGTTTTGATGTTGGAGTTCTGATGAGCAAGGAGAGAAGGCCCCAGGGAAAAGACAAGCCATTCACTTGACAGTTCACAGATGGCCTTGTAGTGAGATTCAAAGCTTAGAGAGCTTCATAGTCTACAGCTGACCTTGTGGAGGAAACTGAGGAGCTGAGCCTAGAGAAAAATGCAGCCATGGGAAGAGAGGAACCCAAGAAACCCTGGCAAATGTCAGCAGCTATCTTGCTCTAAGATGGGGTAACAGACTATGGGAAAGAAAGAAACTTATGCTTTATGGCCTGGTAACTGTAAGTTTCTACCCGAAATAAGTACCCTTTATAAAGACCCAGAGATTTCTAGTATTTTGCATTAGCACAATTTTGGCTTACTAATACAGGAAATAAAATGTTTTAAAATACATTATTTGGCAGTCAATAATAAGTGCAGATTTGGAAAGGCAAGCAAAAGTGATATAATTTCCCCATAAACTTTAAAGAATATTAAACAGTGTATCTCATCCAAATAAATAGAAGGAAAAAAATGAACAAAAATAGTAAGTCCAATGCAAAGTATTCAGGATTTCCTGGGTTGCCATGTTGGCCTATGTTCTAGGGCCAGTTTACTCATGCATCTTTTGAAGCTGCCCCTTTCTTATCCTTCAGAAGCCTGAAGGTTCCAGGGTTGATTTGTGGGCTGTTGTTTTGTCCCCATGATAAATCAAGTGCTGTATCACTTCCCCATTTCCTACTTATGAAGTCACCAATTTGGATGTGATGTTCATTTGAAGCAAGAAGAACCATGAATGATAGAACAAATAAAAAGGAGATATTGCATCCAAAATTGGACGCTTAGATGATTGATATTGGATCTTTCCTCTTTTCTGTTGAACACATTCAATGCTATAAATTTCCCTCTAAACCCTGCTTTTCCTTTACCCCACAAAGTAAGAAGGAGCATAGGACATTAAGAAGCTTAAAGAACCACATAACAAAAGGCTTTTGAGTAAAACTATATCCACTTCCACAAGAGTTCAGAATTAAGAAGAAGGCAGAGAATGTAAGAAAGTTGGGAAAATATTTTCTCTGACTGCAAGCAGTGTTTCCTTAATATAACACTTCTATGAGTGTAAATTCATCTTAAAGGAATTTCCATCAGGCTTACCTAAGAATGAGGGAATGTATGCAAGGAGAAAAGAATGAAGGCAATGAATTTTACCAGTTTGCACCACATGGTAGTCCTCCCCTTTAACTGTAATGAGTGTAAAGTTTAATTGGAAATTCAACCTCATGAGATACCTGAGAATTAATCCTTCAGAGAAACCATTTGGGATTTCATGAATTTTGGAAAGTTAGAGTTACATCAAAGAAACATGCAGGCCTATGGTTGGTGGCAAGGCTCCAGGATGTGTAAGTTCATTGAGGTTGGTGGGCCACACTATGGGAGATGTTTGTGTTGGATGTGGTGGGTGGTGTGGGAGGTGGGCAACATGGGAATCCGAGTGGGTTCCGTATAATATTTTAGGTAATCTGAGCACCTCTTAAAATATATGTATATATATATATATAAAACAACATTTTTGTAAGCAAATACACATATGTGCATATATATTTATATATCATTTTGCAAATGTTTGTATGCATTGTGAGAATTTTGATTTTTACCCATAATAAAAAAAAAATAATAAAATAAAATAAAAAATAAAAACTTTATCAGATAAACAAACAAACAAACAAAAAAAAAAGAAACATGCAGGAGTGAAACCCGGTGTATCAAAGGAATATTGGAAATTCTTCAGCCAGGCATTAAATCTCACTGAGCATGAAATATTCATACAATAGTTAGTGTTGTAATGTACACGGGAATGCATCCATCTGAAATAAAACCTCATGGAATATGAGAAAATTCAAACTAGAGAGAAACCACATGAGTGTCCTGAATGTAGTCTGCTTTTTACAGTCATTTTTTACTCTACATTTTAATAGTCATACAGAGGAACAAGTATAGAAATGTAATATATGTGGGAAAATTTTCAACCTGATAGAAAACCTCTTCATTCATCAGAAAATACTTACTGAACAGAAATCATATAAAGATGGGAAAGCTTTAATTCAAATATCAAATCTCAGATACAAGAAATTTCCTACTGCAAAGAAACCCTATGCCTGTAAGGCATGTGAAAAAGCATTTAGGTACAAAACATATCTCACAGAATATGAAATACTCATAGGGAGAGAAACAAAATGAATGTAAATAATGTGGAAAAGCCTGCAGTGGAAAGCAACAGTTCATTAAACATCAGAGCATTCAGTCTGGAGAAAAACCCTATGTATGCAATGAATTTGGATAAACCTTCATCCAAAAGGAAAGCCTCATTAACCATCTGAGAATACATACTGGAGAGAAACCCTATGAATGTGAGGGTGTGAGAAAGCTTTCATTCAGAAATCAAGCCTCGTTACACCCAGAGAAGACAAACTGGATTGAAACCCTGTATATGTAAGGAATGTAGGAAAGCCTTCAGCAGCAAATCAAATCTCACTGACCATGAAAAAATTCATAGTGGAGGGAAACCCTATATATGTAAGGAAAGTGGAATAGCCTTCATCCAGAGGCAGTATCTCAGACATTTCAACATTCATACTGGAGAGAAATCCAGTGAATATATTGAATGTGAATCTCCAAAGGATCTCCACCTCCAGTCTGTGCAACTTGTTGCCAATATTTTAATGAAGGGGCTGTGACTGTGCAATTCAGGATGCTGTTATCCTCTTGGAAAAGTGCACTTGCAGTTTGTTCTGAGATCTGCTCCTTCCACATCTTCTTCCACACTCATCTGTGTTCAATTTGTTACCACTAATTTACACATAGGAACAGGAGATTTCTCTTAATTTCTGTAAAGATGGGCTTTCCACTTATTTCAAATTATCCTAGTTGTCTCCACTGGTTCTTCAATCCATTACATTCTGGGTAAGCATTTTAAAAATTACCATTTTAAAAATAATGCTTCCCATTTTTGTAGCATTTTCTCATAAGGCACCACAACAATTTATATTTTTTCAATTTCTTCAACTGATTCTAATGTGAATTCAAGTTTAACAGCCACGGAACTACAGTGACCTTCTTTCTACTTAACTCCAATTTTCCTTGTAATTTTAAATCAGAAATTATCATTTCATAATTAGATGATACACTTCTAATCTCAAGTATTTTAAGAAGTTAGAAATTATATTTATATTCTTAACCTGTTCTCCAATAATTTTCTCATATGTGATAAGTTGTGGGATGGTTGAAACTAGAGAATACATGTATTTACAAACAGAAATGTGTACCCAAAAGAATCTGCCAATGCAGATAGTTCTGAGGAAGGATGAATGGGTGTTGAGGCTAGAGAAGGAATTTGACTGTGTGCCATAACAGACATAAATTATTTTTATACTCTTTGCATGGATAATTTGGTTATAATTTAAATGAAATTATGATAAAGGTACACAATGAAATCATACAAAGTGGTTGGTTTGAATATATTGATTCGTATCTGCAACATTACTGCATTGGGAGGCACTTCCCCTTACCCTTTGCTAGTAGAGTCCCCTATAAAGGAAAAGTTAACAGACCTCTAAGCCCTCTCCCCAGCTGCCTGGACAGGTGGAGACCTCCTACAGCAAGAGTGAGCACAGAACAGGAGGAGCATGGATGCGACAATGTGAAGGCCACACTGCTCTCTACACTTGTCTGATTAGAGGGCTGTTAGCACCAAAGTAGAAGATGGACTTCCTGCTGCTTACTCCCCAGTGAAGACCCACGAGAGTGACTCAAATCACTAACTGAGACTGTGAGTGTTGAGCAGAGCTATCTCCCTGTTCTCCTTTGTGGATCAAGAACCTATGATGATGGTTTTCATTGGGGCTCTGTGAGTTTGATTTCCAAACAGGACACTCCCTCTCTGGCTTGGGGGAACTTCAGTGAACACGTGTTATATTCCAGCTTCTACAGATGTTCTTTTGCTTCTTCCCATCCAACCCCTCCATTCTCTCCTGGGATGGTAGAGGTCTTCATCATTTTCAACTCTTCAAAATGTGTTTAAATTTTTATATTTAATTAGTCTGAGGAATATATGGCATTTGCACCCTCTGTGGTTTTCTGCAAACATGGCACTATCTCACAATCTTCACTTCTATTCTTGTCAGCCCTAGTTTCCAGGACTTTCTGAGATTCCCATACTATTTATTAGGGTCACTGGCCTAATCTTGCTGATTCTGGTGATGTTATTGCTGTAGCCAATGCTGTAATGTGAATTTTGACATTTCCTTCCTGACACCAACAGGTTTCATCTTGGCATTGCACTTTCTTTAGCTGCCCCACAATTGGAGAAGATGTATGTAGAATTTGAAGCAGAAGACCTGAGTCTGTGCCTGAGCCACAGAAGGGATACAGTAAGAGCAGCCTTCTCAGATGGTCATCGCTGGAGGCCAAGGGAAGAGCAAAAGGAGCAGGAGCAGGAAGCCTCAAACTTTCATTTCAAAGTTAAATGAAAGTTTGGGAGACACTGGGGAATAAGAGGGGGTAGGTGTCATGGTACACTGGTCATCTGATAATACAGTGATAAAAGGATAAAAAGAATATTTTTTTAAACAAAGGAATTTCTTTTGTTTTTTTTTTCCATTTTTTTAAATGTCTCAATCTGCTCATTATATTTTAGTGTTTTTTTTTGTTTCTTTGTTTGTTTGCTTTTTCCTGAGTTTCCTTGTGTTCATCTCTTGCATTTGAGCTTATCATTGTTGTTTCTTTTTCCTATTAAGTGTATTTGGTTATGATATGGGCTACATATTCAGGGAAGATTTAGATCACAGAAGGGTTACAATTTAAAAGGGCTTCAGAGTATTATTGATGGGGGGTGTCTGGGAGGGGTGATTCATGGGAGTAAGTTCATCTGAATATACATGAAAGATATAAAATTCATTTAACTTTCAAAGAAGTTTTTGGTCACAGCAAAGTCACGCACGGAATACTAGAGACTCCCACATACGCAACCTCCCTCCCCCTTCTCCACCCCATATTAAAACCTTTTTTTATGGATGCTAGCATTGTTATAACTGTTATACAGATAGTAAAATATAGCATCTAAACATTGTCAGCGGTTTACAGTATAGTTTACAATTTAGATGGCACAGTTTAATAATTTTTGATGATATTTACCATGTCCTGTGTCCATTGCTGTAAGGTAATGAAAAACCTTTCCCATGACCACTAAATACCCCATTTGATCTTAACTATTCCTTCCTCCCCATCTCCCTGGAGCATATGATACTCCCCTGTCTTCACCCATGTAATGACATTATTCATAGTTACATGCCTGGAGTATTCCAACCTGCCCTTCCTAATCTACCCACCTGTGAACACTGAACCACCAAACCCAGTAATGTCACTACCTATCTGTCCTATCCTTCAATATGCAACTATTCTCTATCCATTTACCATAGATTATGTCCATATGAGTGATGGCACACAGCCTACTCTTCTCTTTCTCTCCCCTGTTAACCTATCTTTCAGACAATGGTTCTCAGAAACTGCTCACATTCCTCAGTTCAAATCAGTGAGGTCATATACTGTTCATCCTTTGATGCCTGGCTTGCTTCATTCAACATAAGGTCTTCAAGAATCATCCAAGTTATTCCATGTGTTAACACTTTATTCCTTCTTTCAGCTGAGTAATATTCCATTGTATGTATGTAACACATTTTGCTTATCCATTCATCTGTTGATGGGCACCAGGCTGATTCCAACTTTTGGCAATGGTGAACAATGCTGCTATGAATATTGGTGTGTATGTCTGTTCGTGTCTTTGCTTTCAGTTCTTCTGGGTTTTTACCCGGCAGTGGAATTGCTGGATCATATGGATGATCTATTGTTAGTTTTCTTAAGTAGTGCCAAATTGTCCTCCACAGTGGCTGGTTCATTCCACAATCCCACCAGCAGGGGATGAGGGTTCCTATTCCTCCATATCCTCTCTAACACTTAAAGACTGCTGTTTTTTTAATTAGCTGCCATTCTGAGGGGTGTACAATGGTATATAATGGTAGTTTTGATTTGCATTTCCCTGATAGGAAGTGATGTCGAGCATATTTTCATGTGCATTTTAGCCCTTTGTATTTCTTCCTTGGATGTTGGAAAAGATGCTGAGCACCAGAGCATAAAGGGTTTAGCATTTAAAAAGCATACTTGCTGGCAGAGAAATATTAGTAAATGTCTCCAAGGACTCTGCATACTGCAGACATCAATGGGAGAAGGCAGAGTGGAATGAACACACCACTAAGTATGTTATTGTCTGAATTCCCAAGAAAGATTATCTGGGAACACAGAAAGAGCAGCACTCTCACGTATCAAGCTGAGGAACTAGTGAAGGACGCCTTATTTTTGTTATCAGCTTTGTAGTATAAAAAGCAGCTTCAGCCTAAATAAACTTGCCTGCATTCCACATGGAGTAAGGTCAACTGGTCCCAGGCTTTCTTTGATCATTCTTGTCACTATCTACCTCAGATGGCTGCCAACATGTGGCACAACTAGTCTTTTCTCTGGATCAGTGCCGTGGAAACCAGGACTGCTGTGTTGGATGGTCCTTGCATTTTGTTGATGAGTAAAATAATCTTGATCATCAGGGTAATGGGTAATCAGTCACCTTGGTTAGAGGAATATTCCCAAGTTTTGAAGACCCTGTTAAAGAATACATGGGTAAGTGTGACGACTGTAGAGTTACTAAAATTCTTTTCTCTTGTACAGAAACATTGTTATGTATGGTCTTTGTATAGTTTTATTTCTGTTGCTCTTGAACCATTGCAGTCAGTTGAAAATGAAGATATTAAAATGGATAGTGCTGTTGCTAACACTGCAGCAGAACAAGCTAATGATGATATTAATGAAAATTTTTATGAAAAGTTAATGAACAGGCAAAAACAGATTAACTCATGTCTAGTAAAAAGGAGAAAAAGAAAAAGGGAGTTTATGAAACTTTTCCAGTGCTCATTAAGCTGTCAGCTCCAAAAGATTATTTATTGTCTTTTGAACCAATGTCTTTGCCTCATAAGGTATGTAACTCATCCATTTTTTACAACATTTGATGACCACCCAACAGTTTCTGTTTTTGTGTGAGCAACATCCTCTTCAATTATGAAAAGTATAGCACAGGGTGGTAGAGAAAGAAATCCGGAGTCTATGCAATTTTTTTTTAACTTTCCCAGTAACAGTAACTCAAATTCCAGTAGATGTTAAAAATCCCCAAGGGAATGTACAATAAGAGCATGCTCCTATTCCTTCTAACACTATCAAAGAATCAAAACAAGCATGCACTCAATATTGTGTAAATTCTCCTTATACTTAAGGATTGGTGCAAGGAATGGCACAAGCAAACAGATTAATACCCTGGGACTGGGATTTGTTAGCTCAAGTTGTTCTTAATTCAGCAGAATTTTTACAATTTAAAACTTGGTGGGATGATGACGCTAATATTGTATCATGATTAAATCAACAGCAAAATCCACCAGTGCCTATTACTGCTGAACAAATATTAGGAACAGGTCAAAGGGCTGGGATTCCTCGTGAAGCACAATATGATAATATTGCCATTGTACAAGAGTGATTGTGCTGACTATATCACTGGTGATGAATCTCCACCCCCTGAACAGGCTGTACAATCATTTTCAAAAATTGTTCAAGGAAATACTGAACTCTATGCTGACTTTGTAGCAAGGCTGGCAGATGTAGTCAACAAGACAGTAACTCAATCTGATCTTAAAGAAATGCTAATGTTGGCTTTTGATAATGCTAACAGTGAGTGTAAAAAGGCTTTATGTCCAATAAAGGCAAATGTAAGAACTTTACAGGATTATAAAAAAATATGCCAAAACAGCGGGCCTAATACCTATAACATGAACCTTCTTTCAGCTGCTCTAAATGGACGTTGTCCCGTGATTACTCAGTTAAATTGCTTTAAATGTGGGAAAACAGGTGATATGAAAAAAGATTGCCAAGCCAAACTAATTTAAGAGCTCCATTTACCGTCAATAAAAAATCAATACCTAATGTTGTGTGCCTGAAATGTCAAAAAGTGTTACACTGTGCCAAGGAATGCCATTCTAAATATCATAAAAATGGTAGTCTCATTAGTAATATTTTAGGTAATCTAAGCACCTCTTAAAATATATGTATATATATATATATAAATAACATTTTTGTAAGCAAATACACATATATGCACATATATTTATATATCATTTTGCAAATGTTTGTATGTATTGTGAGAATTTTGATTTTTACCCATAATAAAAAAAATAATAATAAGTTGGAAAACTTCCAAGCAGGCGTTGCTCAAGGCCCTCAGACAAATAATATGAGCACATCATTTCCCAGGCTTGCTCAAATTTACCTAGTCAGCAACAGAGCAGTTCACTCCAGCCTGTAACAGAACTTAAGGCAGTTGCCAAAAGCAGAACAGCTGTCCATCTTTCCTCAGCTGAAACTAATTGTATTAGTTCTTCACTGAGTATACCCAAAATTAAGAACAGGAATTTAAAGGCCTACTGCAGAAATCTGAATTTTGAGCCTAAGTGTACTCTTAAAGAGAAGTAATCGAAAATATACATGTTAAATATCTGTATAAACTGCTAAATTAGAACTTAACTCTATTTAGACTGTTTAAGTTGTCGTGGCTGTTTGCTGATTATGAAAAAATGTGTTTCAAAGAACAAGCTTATATATTACAGGTAACACAGATTCCAGAAAAAATCTTAAAAACAGTAAAATCAAAGATGTGAAATGATGGAGGGCTTGAAGAGAGTCATACCAAAGGAGTGAAAATTATGGGTCAAATATTAAGCTTTATGTTTCTGTTAGAGTGTAATAATTCTTTTTGTATTTGTCTCTTTGTTCAGTGTCAGTGTATATTTTGATACATCCAGAGGTAATATTAAATTGATAAATGAAGATTATTTTGAGAGCTCTTTTCAAATGATGAAAAATTAAATAAGTACTTCTATTAATAAATAAATATGGATATTAGTTTAAAATAATAAAAATAGTTATACTCAAATTAAATCATTATTCTAACAAGTTTGTTTAATGTTGATGGTAATTATATGTTGTCAGAAGTTTGCTAGGAAGTAGTTTCCAAAATCATTGTGGTAACTTAAGTATGGAAGGTTTATAGAATGTGCTTTTATTTTTAAATAAAAGAAAGTCATTTTATCCTAAGATAAAATAACTAGTTATTAAAACAAAGTAAAATGTGGGACAAAACCTGAATAAATATAAAAGTGCAAAAGGCTTGTGATAAAGGAAATTTTGTGGTCAAAGCTAAGTAAAATTTAAGCTATTGATAAAAATTTAAATGCTTTAATGTCAAACAATGTAATAATATAAATTTAAAGTTTTATTCTTTCTCAAAATTTCTCGTCAATAGTCTGTTTTAATAAAAGTTTACAAAGTTTTTCTCCTCAAAAACCAGTATGTAATAAAGAAAGTCTCTTTTATCAAAATAGCTTCTTGTACTTTAACCTTATCTATTCCAAAAAGAAACAGGTCTTATCACTTTTAAAAAGAACACAATGTTTGAACCTCTTTTCTCAAAGTCAAATCCTAAAAGATAGCTTTTATTTCAAGCTGTCACAAAGAAATTGGTCTTTTACATTTAAAAAATTAAAATACTAAAAATAGTTAAGTTCATGTGATGTTATTTGAATGAAGTATTTAAAACTGTTGTATAATTAAAGAAATTTTCTAATTTTATAACAATTAAAGTTATATGAACAAAAAGTTCATATGAATACTTTAAAACGGTATAAAATTCCTGAAAATATAATAATGTTTCAATATAATAGTAAATAAAATATAGTGTCATTAATCATAATTTTTTGTTTTAAGTACAAGTAGAAAGCAGCCATTAAAGGCTGCTTGGGTAGTGCATAACAGTCAATTATAGTAAAATAAAATAACACCGCCACAGCATGCAATGGTTCCAAATATTGCTAGTTTGTTGCAAAAAAATAATATCCAGTTATGTCACTATAACTTTGTTTTAAAACTTGCTTAAAGCGTTCTTTAATATTTTCTTAAACAAGTCAAGCCAGTTCACATTCCCCTTCCTGTAAAATAGCCAACAATAAATCAAGTTTCTATTCAACACTGTAAACAACAACCCCAACTCTAATTATAATGGTAACAACAAAACCAATGCAAGTAATAAAATCACAAGTTAATGTATTGCCCCACAGCCTAAATATGAAATACTAATTTGTTTTTACCTGTGCCTCAAACTATACAAAATTTTTAAAAATTGAGGTCATTCTAATCAGGCTACAAAGAATCTTAAATGTTTAAGAAATAAAAATTTATTCATTGGATGTCTGTTAATGTATAATCTACAATATTTATGAATTATGTATAATATACTTAATACTAATCAAAACTTTAATACAATACCTTGCAATATAAATAATTTAATAACTTGTATGTTACACATAAAGGTATGTTATTAAGTATATACATAAATCTTTTGTTTTAAATTTAAACAGCCCTGAAACTAAATATCTTAAAAAAAAAAAAAAAGGTTTAGTAAGTATTGTTCAAGCCTAAAACTAAAGCATCATGCAGAAATCTTTGTTAATCAATAAACCAATACCTTGCTAGTTAACACTTTTCACATTTCAGGAAAAATTTTGGAAATTAAAATAGTAAGCACATCAAGGATGTTTTGAAACAAATTTTTTAAAAAGTGCATTTCAACAGGTTTTGTATTTCTCCCTCAGGGAACTGGCCACTCCCCAAGGGATTAATGCATGCAAGATAAAATGTACTGCCCAGGGAGTGTTGTGTTCCTTCCTGAGGAGGCTGGCCCCTTCCTCAGGAAATAGCAAAATACTCACAAGATGGCATATATGGTATCAATTTCATTAATCCTAAACACAGCCAACCAAAACTCTAGTATCAGTTGCTACTTCAACACTTCCCAGCTAAAAGCTAAATATTGGTAAGTATATATATAAATCTGCTCTATTTATCTGTCACTCTGTAACTTTGTTCCATATTCACTTAATCATTTAATTAGTTGTGTTATTTATTTCTCACCCTATTTGTCAATATAAGTTTATTAAACTAAATATATGTTAACATTTATCTTGTATCTATCCAGGACTCTAGCCAAAAATAAGCCAAGTATATCAGTGTATCCCCTGATTTAGTAACCTGTGAATGTATGTATACTTATTATAAAATTTAAAAGTTAAACCTCTATTTATAAATGCTGCAAAAATAAAAAGGGAAAATGGTGAGGTGCAAGGACAATTATATCTAGCATTATTTACAATAAATTTTAAGCCAAATGTCAGAATCATATACATCAGCAGCAAAGCATTTCTGACAAAAATCAGGCAATAATACAGAAACAAATATTGGAAAACTAGCTTATTGAAAGCATAAAAATAATAATCATTGGGATAAGGGAGAAGTTAAGTTAGGATATAGGGTCAAGATTTTGCTCTTATCATTACAGATAAAGGAGACCAGTTTTGGGTCCTGTCCAGATGTCTGAAACCTAGACATAAACAAGCCGAAGAAGCTGACACAAAAAGCAGACAAGATGGTAACTTCTAAAAGGCAGAATATCACTCTAACACAGTTATTCCTTGCTATGCTTACCTTGACAACCACAGCAGTAAGTAGTGCACTTTCACATAATTATACATATTGGGCTTATATTACTAATTTGCCTCTTTTAGAATTGCTGGCTTGGGGGGACAAATCCTACCCTGTTTATAATAATCAGTCTTTTCATTTTCCTGGGCCCATTGATTCTTGTCTTCCTCTAAATCTGATGAGTAAGGGAAATTTTGAAAATTTAACCTTGCCTTTTCTTGAATAAGCTAACTGCATAGAATCCATAGAACCATGTATGCAGCCCCAAAATCAAAGTATAAAGAGATAAATGGCAAAATACCATGTTTCATCTGAGGTTGTGGTCTTTAATAATTCCTATAGTATTGTAAAGAATTGGTTCCTTATTGGGATACCAAAACCTAATGTAAACACAACCATAAATTGAAAAATTATTAATTCAACAAAAACAACTAATGAAAGCTATCATTATTTTTAGAATTTTGGGGATGTTATAAGTATAAATACGTCACTAAATTGGACCATCAGGGAAGACTTATCCCACAACTGTTACACTAAACTTAACAAAACTAAAAATTATTTGTGGAAATTATTTTTGGGAACTACCCCAATTTTTGAATGCCAAGAGTGTAAAACTAATATTTCCAATTTAAAGAAAAAATCCACTTAATTTCTTAAAATATGTGTATGGGATCCCATTGTTTTTGTAGTAGGAACAGTGAGCATTGATCAAACAGGGTTTTTCTGCAGCAATTGCTCCCTTTACACTTGTGCATCAGAATCTGTTTTACAGGAGAGTTCTACTGCAGTTCAATGGGATGATGGCATCATGGAATATGGCTTCTGGTTCACATGAATCACTTCTGGCAATCTTTCCCTGAGAGTCCAATCCTTTGGCAACTTCTAAATCATTATTTGAAGAGAACCAAATGTTTAATTGGATTAATTATAGCTGCTGTGTTAGGGCTTATAGGTATTATTACAGCTGCTGCTGTGGAAGGAAGTGCCCTACATGAGAATGTCCAAAAACAACATGTTAAAAATTGGCTTCATAATGCTAGTGTGCTACGGCATAGTCAGGCATATATAGATGAGTAAATTAATAATGGGCATAATGACTTAGAGATGGCTGTTACACAAATGGGAGATCAAATATATTATCTATATTTAAAACAAGGTTTGAAGTGTGATTGGAATAAAAGTGCTTTTTATATCACTCCTCGCTCATACAATGATTCCCACTATGAATGAGAAAAAATTAAACACATTTAATAGGTCATCACACAAATTTATCTATAGAAATTACAGATATGTAAAAAGGATTCTGAGCATGTCTCCCAATCAACTTACTACACTTCCAGGTAACGAATTTTGGCAATCAGTGACAGATCAACTGCATAAAATAAGTAACTTACACTGGTGGAAATCAATCTTTGTACATGCTAACTTTGGTGTGGTGATCATTGGTGCTCTGCTAGTCTTAACTGTATTAGGAGGCACTCACAAAGCCTGCTATCCCACATTAATAAGGTTGAGAAGACCAGCCATGCCAATCACTTGATTCTGCTTAAAACCCTAAATTCTCAAGATTCTTGTCCATGGAGCTTGGCTGGTGGACATTGACGGGTAAGAACTTCACAGGAAGGAAACCTCAGACAGGCACAGTCAACCTGGACAAAAACAAAAAAGTGTGAATTGTTGGAAAAGATGCTGAGAGCCAGAGCATACAACATTCCCTCAAAATGAAGTTACATTCATAGAAATGTTATTTTGAGGAAACAATGCTTGTGGTCAGAGAAAATATTTTCCCAACTTTCTTACATTCTCTGCTTCATCTCAAGTCTGTAGTGTTGTGGAAGTGGATATAGCTTCACAAAGGGTTAAGCAGTTTAAAAGCATGCTTGCTGGCAGAGAAACATTAGTAAATGTCTCCAAGGACACTGCATACTCCAGACATCAGTGGGTGGAGGCAGAGCAGAATGAATACATCACTAAGATGTTATCCTATGAATTCCCAAGAAAGATTATCTGGGAACACAGAAACAGGCGGTGCTGTCATGTACTCAGCTGAGAATCTAGTGCAGGATGCCCTAATTTTCTTATCAGATTTTTATTATAAAAAGCAGCTTCAGCCTAAATAAACTTGTTTGCATTCAACATGGAGGGAGGTCCCCTGGTCCCAAACTTTGTTTGGATCATTCCTGGCACTGTCTACCTCCATGTTGAATTACAACATTCCCTCAAAATGAAGTTACATTCATAGAAATGTTATTTTGAGGAAACAATGCTTGTGGTCAGAGAAAATATTTTCCCAACTTTCTTACATTCTCTGCTTCATCTCAAGTCTGTAGTGTTGTGGAAGTGGATATAGCTTCACAAACCTTTTGATATGTGGTTCTTTCTGCTTCTTAATGTCCTATGCTTTTCCATAGTTTGTGGGGTGCAGTAAAAGCAGTGCTTAGAGGGAACTTTATAGCATTGAATGCATTCATTAGAAATGAGGAAAGATCCAATATCATTCATCTAAGTGTCGAATATGGGAAGTGCAACAATATCTCCTTTTTATTTGTTCTATCATTCATGGTTCTTTTTGCCTCAAATGAACATCACATCCAGTTTGGTGACTTCATAACTAGGAAACAGGAAGTGGTACAGCTCCTTATTTATGATGGAGACAAAATAAGAGCACATAAATCAACCCTGGAACCTTTAGTCTTCTGAAGGATAAGGAAGGCACAGCTTCCAAAGATACATGAGTAAGGTGGCCCCAGAACGAAGGCCAAAATTGCAACCCAGGATATCCTGAATACTTTGTTTTGGACTTATTATTTTTGTTCATTTTTTTTCTTTCTATTTATTTGGATGAGATGCACTATTTAATATTCTTTAAAGTTTACTGGAGAAATTATAACACTTTTGCTTGCCTTTCCAAATCTTCACATATTACTTGTTATTGAGTTGCCAAATAATGTATTAATGTATTTTTTTTTTTTTTTTTTTTTTTACTGGGAGGTACCGGGGATCGAACCCCAGTCTCTGCATATGGTAGACGGACGCCGAACCTTTTGAGCCACATCCGTTTCCCTGTATTAATGTATTTTAAAACATTTTATATCCCGTATTAGTCAGGCAAAGGGGTGCCGATGCAAAATACCAGAAATCTCTTCGTCTTTATAATGGATATTTCTTTGGGGTAGAACCTTACAATTACCAGAACATAAAGCATAAATTTCTTCCTTCATCAAATTCTGTTACCTCATCTTGGAGCAAGACAGCTGCAGACATTTGTAAGGGTTCAGCCTTCTTGGGTTCCTCTCTTCCCAGGACTGCATTTCTCTCTGGGATTAGCTCTTCTGTTTCCTCCACAAGGTCATCTGTAGACTATGAGGCAAACCAATCACTTCTCTTCTTCTGGGGCCTTTTCTCCAACATCAAAACTGCTTCTCAAATAAAACTGCTTCAACTGTCCTTTTCCATGCCTTTTATATCCTATTCCCCCACTCACTATGGGGTGGGGCTCAATGTCCAACTGATGTGGCCCAATTAACACCCTAATCATGCCCAAATTAACAGATCAGTTTATGAGCATGATCCAATTATATTTTTGGAATTCATAATTACATCAAATTCTCCAAAGGTTACATTCCACCATCTGAATTCCAAAAACACATTACAATTTTCAAAAAAAACTTTAATCAGTAACAATTCACTTACAAAATCATATTATAGGCATTTTAAAGAAATACAGTTCACCTTGAGGAAAAGTCCCTCTGCTATCGACCTCTGAAACTGACAAAAACATTTAACTGCTTCGAATACACAAGTGGAAAGACAAAGGATAAACATTTTCAATATCATAAGGAGAAATTGGGATGTTAAACATGAGTCATGGATCCTCTACAGTTGAGTAAACCTGCAATGCATCCTCCATTCGATTTCAAAGTCTGGGTCATTCTTAAGTTGATGTTTTTATTTCCTTGGGGCCACATGGGGACCCAACCTTTCCACAGGCTTGCCCAACAACCACTTTCTTGGTTCCACCCTCTTCAAGCATCTGGGTGTCAACCAAGCTCCAGACCTTACCACCAAGTGTGTTTTGGTGATTGCCATACCTTACCCAATCTTTGGGTTAGAGTCTTAGCCCCCCTAGTACAGTGAGGTGAAGATAACATTCCCCTTAACCTTTGGCATACAGGCTCAACCCTCGCAGAGCAACGAGTTGACCACCTGGCCTTCCTTAACCTTTGGCATACACTTTCAACCCGCACAGAGCAATAGATTGACCCCTGGCCTTCTCTATTCCATGGGGGACAGGTACACACCTCTCAGACCTATGGGGTCTTGACCTTAACCGCCCTAATCTTTGCAGAATGTGCTCCAGCCTTTCTGCACCCTGGGATGACAAAAATCTCCCAGAACATCGGGTGGGGATATCCACCCTCTTCAACTGCAGGGGCAAACTCAGCCTCTCTGTACACATGTGTGGGGCTCCTCTCTTTGCCCAAGGAGATCTCTTAACTCTAGATCTCTGCTTCCACAGTTTTCTTCTTAAAGCTGTTTCTCCTTCAATCTCTCCTTTCCATGTTCTCTTTTGTCCAAGCTGTCAGTGGTTTTGTTCATACAGCTCCCTCAAAAATTTTGTTGGTTTAGCCTGCAGGAAGCAGGGGTCCAAGCCAGCAGACAGTAACACTTTCCACAAGTCTTTCCTAGGTAACTGCATCTTCGATTCTGATTTACAAGTCCCAAGTTTAGTAAAGTCTTGAAATGGGTCATTTTCATCTGGGAATTTGATTTCTAGAAACTTGGAAATTCCAGATTCAGTTTCTGTTTTCTTTGTGCCCCAAAGTTCAGTCCTTACTGTATTTCACTCATCTAGTATTTCACTATAAGCTGCAAGGAGAAGCCAAACCACATTCTCCAATTTTACCTTGGAAAGTTCTTCAGTTAAATGTTCCAGTTCACCATTTTCAAATTCTGTCTTCCATATAACACCAGGAGTTAATCTTGCTAAGTTCTCTGCATCTTTAAATCATGGATCACCTTTCCTCCAGTTTCCAATAATAGTTTCATCATTTACTTCCAAGGCATCATAGAAAGTCTCTTTAGCATCCATATGACTATCTACAGTCTCGTCAAAGTGATCTAAGCCTTTTCCATCAAGCCTTTCACAATTTCTCCAAAGGATAATCTTACCCATGTATAAAACCATTCCAACATTTTGGTATATGCAAAAGCACTTCCCCATTCCTCAGTACCAAATTCTATATTAGTCAGCCAAAGGGGTGCTAATTTATTTGGGGTAGAAGTCCACATATACCAGTCCATAAAAACATTAAATTTCTTCTCACCAATATTCATAGCCAAGTGTTGGAGCAAGACAGCTGCTGATGTTTGCTAAGATTCAGGCTTCTTCTGTCCTCTCTTCCCAGGGCTGCATTTCTCTCTGGGCTTCGTTCTTCTGGTTCCTCCACAAGGTCAGCTGTAGACTGTCCAGAAAACGGATCACTTCTATTCTTCTGGGGTCTTTTCTCCAACATCAAAACTGCTTCTCAAAAAAACTGTTTCAACTGTCCTTTGCCATGCCTTTTATATTCGGTTCCCTCACCCACTAAGGGGTAGGGCTCAACGTCCTACTGACATGGCCCAGGCAATGCTGCAATCATGCTCATATTAACAAATCAGTTTACAAGCTGGATCCAATTATATTTTTGGAATTCATAATTACATCAAATTCCCCAATAGTTACATCTGGTGTGTAATGTGGCTGATTTCTGAATGAAAGCTTTCCTACATCCATCACATTCATAGGGTTTTTCTCCAGTATTCTCAGAAGGTTAATGAGGTTTTCCTTCTGGTGGAAGACTTTTCCACATTCATTGCATATAGAAGGCTTATCTCCAGAATGAATGCTCTTATGTTTAATGTACTATTGCATTTTGCCTAAGGCTTTTCTGCATTCATTACATTCATTTTTTTTCTGTCCACTATGAGTTTTTTCATGTTCTGTGAGATATGATTTGTACCTAAAGGCTTTTTCACATACCTTACATGCATTGGTTTTCTTTGCAATAGGAAATCTCTTGTGTATGAGATTTGACATTTGACTTAAAGCTTTCTCACATATATATGATTTCTCTTCAGTAAGAATTTTCGGATGAATAAAGAGATTTTTCTGTCAGGTTAAAATCTTTCCCACATGTATTACATTTCTATGCTAGTTCCCCTATATGGCTTTGAAAATCAGGAATAAAAAAATGACTGTAAAGAGCAGACTACATTCAGGACACTCATATGTTTTCTCTCTAGTGTGAATTTTCTCATATTCCATGAGGTTTTGTTTCAGATGGAAGCATTCCCATGTTCATTGCAATAATAACTTTTGTATGAATATTTCATGCACAATGAGATTTAATGCCTGGCTGAAGGCTTTCCAATATTCCTTTTATACACAGGGTTTTATTTCTGCATGTTTCTTTGATGGGCCTCTGGCTTTCCCAAATTCATGAAATAGCAAATGGTTTCTCTGAATATTTAATTCTCAGGTATATCATGAGGTTGAATTTCCAAGAAAATTTCACACTCATTACACTTCAATGGGAGGACTACCATGGGGGGCAAACTGGCAAAACTCATTGTCTTCATTCTTTTTTCCTTATATAGATTCCCTCATGCTTAGTTAAGCATGATGTAAATTCCTTCAAAATGATGTTACATTCATAGAAGTGTTATTTTAAGAAAACAATGATTGTAGTCAGAAAAAATGTTTTCCCAACTTTCTTACATTCTCTACCTTCATCTTATGTCTGGACCCTTGTGGAAGTGGATATAGTTTCATTCACAAGCCTTTTGTTATGTGTTTCTTTCTGCTTCCTAATGTCCTATGTTTCTTCACAGTTTGTTGGGTGCAGAAAAAGCAATACTTCGAGGGAAATTTATAGAATTGAATGCATTCATTAGAAAAGAGGAAAGATCCAATATCAGTCATCTAAGCCTCCAATTTGGGAAGTGCAAAAATATCTCCTTTTTATTTGTTCTATCATTAATGTCTCTTCTTGCTTCAAATGAGCATCTCATCCAGTTTGGTGACTTCATAACTAGAAAATGGGGAAGTGATACAGCACTTGATTTATGATGGGGACAAAACAACACCCCATAAATCAACCCTGGAACCTTCTGGCTTCTGAAGGTTAAGAAAGGTTCAGATTCCAAAGATGCACGTGTAAGGTGGGCCCAGAAAAAAGGCCTAAATGGCAACCCAGGAAATCCTGAATACATTGTTTTGGACTGACTATTTTTGTTCAATTTCTTTTTTTCTATTTATTTGGATGAGATGCACTATTTAATATTCTTTAAAGTTTACTGGGGAAATTATAGCACTTTTGCTTGCCTTTCCAAATCTGCAGGTATTATTTGTTATTGACTTGCCAAATAATGTATTTTAAAACATTTTATATCCTGTATTAGTCAGCAAAAGTGGTGCTGATGCACAGTGCCAGAAATCTGTGGGTCTTTATAAAGGGTATTTATTTGTGGTAGAAGCTTAGAGTTTCCAGGTCATAAAGCATATATTTTGTCTTTCCCCAAAGTCTGTTACCCTGTCTTGGTGCATTACAGCTGCTGACATTTGACAGTGTTCAGTCTTCTTGGGTTCCTCTCCTCAGAGTGCTGCATTTCTCTCTGGGCTCAGCTATTCTGTTTCCTCCACAAGGTCAGGTGTAGACTATGAGGCTCTCTAAGCTTTGCCTCTCTCCACAAGGCTAGCTGTGAACTGTCAGATGAATGGCTTGTCTCTTTTCATGGGGCCTTCTGTCCTTGCTCATCAGAACTCCAACATCAGAAACTACTCCAGCTTTCTCCTTTGCCATGTCTTTTTATGTTTGAAACCCCAGCCACCAAAGGGCATCATTCAACGCCCTACTGACTGTGGCCCTGTAAATGCCTTTATCATAAATTAATCATGCCCAGATTAACAGAGCAGCTTACAAGCATAATTCAATATCTATTTTTTGAATTCATAATGATATCCAACTGCTAAATATCCATTTACCATTCTTATGCTGTATATTATTTTATGGTGTATTTTAACACTTTATTGATGTCCTAGGCCCCAGATATCATAATTACTTTATCCATCCAGTACTCATTTAGATATATGTATTTAATTAGCAGATATTGTTCTTCCATCCATCCTGCATCTTAAATCTTCTGAGATTATTTTCTTTCTGCCTGAAAAATATTCTTTTACATTTCTTTTAAAGTGAGTTGCTTCTAGCAAACTTTATTAGTTTTTACTTATCTGTAAAAGTATTTATTTCACATCTTTCTGAAAGCTTGAGATGAATTAAATCTCAGGCCTTCTATGATTTACACTGCTTTTGAGAGGACCCTTAGGTTTGAATTTCTCCATTCTGTTGCAAATGTAATCAGATCTTTGGAGAAGAAATTAGGGACTTTCAGTTTTACAGACTGCTTCATGCCACCCCACCCTCCAGGCAATATCTGTGTGCTCTGGATCTGGGCATGGGAATAATGGCACACCTCTCTGGGTTACACACCTGATTTTGGAGTTAAGATTTGGTGGAGAAAGCATAGTATATTGAGTTCTTCTTGGAACCATTCTAGGGACCAGTGCAATGGTAGTCAGCACCCCTTTTTACTCAATGATGGCCACACCCAAAGTACAGTCATTGCTTCATGAGTTCCCATTTCTCCCAGACTTAGGAGATCCCTCTTGTTTCCTGTGCCCTGGGTGAATGCCCTCGTTTGAGTCTTGTGTGGACTCCGGAAAAGTATGTTCTTACTAACCCATTGCTGTGCGTGTAAGCCTTTTGTATGTAGGACAATTTTGTTAGATTCATATAAGGGACATTTCACTTAGGTTAGATAGCTTTAGTTTAGCTTAGAGCCTCTGATTATATTTCAGGCGCCAGGATGGACCCCAATCATTGTGCTGAAGTCCTACATACATGGAACACAGAGAGAAAGAGTGCTGCCATGTTTACTCTGCAATGTGGAAGAAAGCCCCAAGATCTCCTACAGTGAAGAAGCTGCAATGTAACATGTGTTCACTGAAGTTCCCCCAAACGAGAGAGGGAATGTCTTCTTTAGGAACCAAACACTCAGATCCCCAATTAAAACCATCATCATAAGTTCTGGATCTGCAAATGATGACTGGCAAACAGCTGCTCAGCACTCACAGCCTCAGTTAGTGATGTGAGTCACTCTAGCGGGTCTTCACTGGAGAAAAAGCAGCAGGAAGTCCTTCTTCTCCTGTGGTGCTAACAGCCCTTTAAATGGACAAGTGTAGAGATCAGCATGTGTCCATGTTCCTCGTGCTCCATGCTGTCTCTTGCTGTGGGAGCCCTCCACCCTCCCAGGCACCTGGGAAGTGGCCGGAAGGAAGTGAGCACTTTTCCTTTATAAGGGACTGTATTTGCAAAGTGTGAAGGGAAGTGCACCCCACCCTAGTAATGTTGCAGGTACAAATCAATACATTCAAATGAATCACTTTGTATGATTTCATTGTCTACTATTTTCATAATTTCTTTTAAAATTATAACCAAATTATCCGTGTAGAGTACAAAAATAATTTATGTCTGTTATGGCAAACAGTAAAATTCCTTCTCTAACTGAAACCCCCATTCCTCCTTCCTCAGCATTTTTTGCATTGGCAGATTATTTTTGGGTACATGTTTCTGTTTGTAAATAAATGCATTCTCTAGTTTCCTCCATCCCACAGCCTATCACATATGAGAAAAATAGTGGAGTACAACTTAAGAATATAAATAAATTTTCTAACTTCTTAAAATACTTGAGATTAGAAGTATATCATCTAATTATGAAAAGATCTTTTCTGATTTAAAATAATAAGAAAAATTGGAGTTAAGTAGAAATCAGGCCACTGTAGTTCAGTGGCTGTTAAGCTTGAATCCACATCAGAATCAGGTGAAGAAACGGAAAAAATATAAATGGTTGGGGCACATTAAAAGAAAATGCTACATGAAAGAGGCAAGATGGCATCATTTTAAGAGGGTACTCACTGACTAGATCTGTGGACAGTTGATTGTTGACGGGGTCCTGCCCATGGGTCTGTGCTCTGGGCATATGGTGCAAGAAGCTTGGGTCTTCTATCAGCGGGCAGATCGATGGTGTGTAATGAACGGTGGAGTTTCGTGAGTTTTGAGCCCACCTTTAGTGGTTAACACAGATGGCTGAGCCCCACACACAGGGAAAATGGCTGGTTTGAGCTGCGAATCCTGCACCAGGTAAGTCCACTCCCAGTGTGTGGGAGCATATTCTGAAGGAGGGAGGGCTCTGACAGAAGGTGGAGAGGGGTTTAACTTCTGTGGATTTGGCTGTCTGGACCCCCTCATGGCTTTGGCGTGCAGATAAGCTGGCTTGAAACAGCACCAAGCAGAGGGGAGAGGAGAATCTGCTGAGGAAACCTGATTTACCCAGCACCCCACTGACAATAAGTTCTGGCCCCAGAAGGGGCAGAGTCAGCCAATTTTATCACTCTGCACTGACAAGCATGAGAGCTTCAGCACCCCTGAGGGTGCCAGAAAGTGCGAAGGGCTTGATTAGTTTCCACAAGCCTATTTAGGGTCCCCTCATTGAAGGGGGTGATCTAGCAGAGGACTTTTTTGGGCCCCTTATATCGTGGAAAAAAAAAAAAAAGGAAGAACAAGGTCACTTTAAAAAAATGAACTCCTGTTCTTAATTTAGTTTAATACCAAAAATCTGCCTCAAAACCTGCAGATAGAAGCCTGAAGGGAAATTGATAAACACAAGCAGGTTGAGAGTATCCACAAGGACCCTAGAAGAAACATTTCCTCCTTAGCTTTGTTTGAGTGCTTGCTAGTGTGGTTGTTTGGTTTTTCTCAGTTTATTTGTTGTCTTTTGCTTTTCTTTCCTCTATCCTCCCTCCTTTCTGTTTTCCTTCATTTTTTAAAAAAAATTAGGTGCTGCTAGCTAACATTTTATTTTCTGTTCTTCTTTTTCAGTGACTTCCCATTCTCTGTCTTTATTAATATTGTATCCCAAGCTGTCTCTTATCCTTCCTTCATCTGTATGCCTTCTGCTTTCTGTTGTGGTTCTTAGACACCATGCTTTTTCATTTGCCCACAACTTAAGGGTGACAAGTTCTATTCTATCTATTTTGTTTACTTCTTATTTTATTAATATTAGCTTTTTCCTTTTAGCCCTTTCTTTACACTTTATCTCCCTCCTCATCATTCTAGCCTTCTAAATCATTATATATATTCCTCTTTTTGGTTTCTCAGGCCATTGTGGGTACTCCACTTTTTTTCCTATTACTTTACACTGCCTACACAAGTTAAATATTCATTTCACTAAGTCCTATTACACCCCTATTCTAACTTTTAACAATATTTCTATTATCCTTCTTCTTTTTGCATATTTTTCGATTCCTCTGGCACTAATTTTTGCCTTCAAGGTAACATAGAAAGAAGCAAGGAAACAATATAAAATAAGAAGAAAAACTGTCAAAGAGAATACTTATCACACACACAGAACCACCAACTAAATAAAACTCGAGAGCAGAGAGAGAATCTAATCAACTGAATAAACCCAGCAAGATAAAATGATGACTAGAGGGCAACAAAAATTACAAACCATACTGAGAAACAGGAATAGATGGACCACTCCAATGAACAAACTAAAAACCAGGAATATATGCAGAACATTGAAGAACTAATCAAAGATTCTCAAACAAATATCATGAAACAAATTATTGAAGTGAAGGAATAGATCAATGACATAAAGAAGACACTGGGAAACCATACTGAAGAAATTTGAAACATACACAAAAAGATAACAGATATGATTGTGACCAATGGCACAATCCAAGAAATCTGAAGGGTGCTGGATGCACATAACAGCAGATTTGAACAGGCAGAAGAAAGAATTAGTGATATGGAAGACAATACAGCTTAAATCAAATAGATAGTAGAACAGATAGAAAAACAAATAGAAAAAATCAAGCAGGGACTCAGGAATTTAACTGACAACACAAAACACACAAGCATATGCATTATGGGCATCCCAGAAGGAGAAGAGAAGGAAAAGGAACAGAAGAGTGGTGAAGGAAATAATGGCTGAAAATTTCACAACCCAATCAAGAGAGTTGAATGTGCAGATATAGGAAGCAAAGCACACCCCAAACAGTATATATCCCAACAGACTAACTCTAAGACATATACTTGTCAAAATGTCCAATGCTCAAGACAAAGAGAAAATACTCAAGGCAGTAAGAGAAAAGAGAACCTTCACATACAAGGGAAGCATACTAAGATTAAGTGCTGAATTCTCTTCTGAAAAATGGAGTAAAGAAGACAGTGGTATGACATAGTCGAAGTACAAAAAGAAAAAAATCTTCCAGCCAAGAATTCTCTATCCAGGAAAACTGGCATTCAAAAGTGATGGAGAGTTCAAAATATTCACAGATAAACAGAAATTAAGAGAGTATGTAAATAAGAAATTGGCAATTTAAGAAATATTAAAAAAAGTTCTACAAGGTGAAAGGAAAAATCAAGAGCTAGGAAAGTTTAAAAACAGATAAAAAGACAAAAACAGAAACAAAACAACATAGGACATACATTACTCCAAAGAAAATATGGCTTAAGTAAGAAATTCATTGTGAGTAATAACACTGAATGTTGATGGATTAAATTCACCACTCAAGAGACACAGATTGGCAGAATGGATAAAGAAATATGATCCATCTTCAACACTGGGATTCAAGAAGGCTGAAAGGAAATGGCTGGAAAACAATTTTACAAGCTAACAATAGCTAAAAAATGGCAGGAGTAACTATTCTAATATCAGACAAAATAGACTTTAAATGCAAAATTATTGTAAGAGACAAAGATGGACACTATATATTAGTAAAAGCAGTAATCTTTCAAGAAGAGAGAACAATCATAAACATTTATGGACCTAATCGGGTGCCTCAAAACTCATGAGGCAAACTCTGGAAAAGCTGAGCTGTGAAATAAATGCTCTACAATTATAGCAAGGGACTTTAATACACCATTATCATCATTACATAGAACATCTTCTCAGAGAATCAACAAAGACTCTCAACAATATATTAGAGGACCTGGACTTAATAGACAAATACAGAACACAACACCAAAATACAGCAGGATTTACATTCTTCTTGAGTGCACATGGATCATACTCCATGATAGACCACATACTAGGCCACAGAAAAACTCTCAATGAAATCAGAATGATTGAGATTATACAAGGTAATTTCTCTGATCACAATGGAATGAAATTGGAAATCACTAAGGGCCAGAGAAACAGGTTTGCACAAGGATATGGAAGTTAAACAACACACTCTTAGACAAGCAGTGGGTCAAGGAGGAACTCTCAAAAGAAAACAGTAACTACCTTGAAACTAATGAAAATTACAACACAGCATATGAAAACCTGTGGGTGACAGCCAAAGCTGTCCTGAGATGGAAGTTCATAGCCATAAATACATATATTAAAAAAGAAGAGAGAGCTAAAATTGAAGACGTAACTGCTCACATGGAGCAATTGAAAAACAACAACAAACTAAACCTAAAGGAAGTAGAAAGTTGGAAATAACTAAGATTAGAGCAGAACTAAATGAAATAGAGAATAAGAAAGCACTAGAAAATATAAACAAATCCAAAGGCAGATTCTTCGAGAATATCAATAAATTGACTAACCCTTAGTCAGATTAACAAAGAAAAAGAAAGAACAGATGCAAATACACAATATAAGGAGTGAGCAATGGGATATCACTACTGACCCCACAGAAATAAAAAGCATCATAAGAGGATACTTTGGAAAATTCTATGCCAACAAGAATGAAAATTTAGAGGAAATGGACAAGTTTGTAGAAACTCACAAACAACCTACATTGACGAAAGAAGAAATTGATGAAATCAACAGTCCAACTACGGTAAAGAGATAGACTCAGTCATCAAAAACTTCCCAATTAAGAAGAGCCAAGGACCAGATGGCTTGACAGCTGAATTCTACCAAACATTCCAGAAAGAGCTAATGGCATTTCTACTTAAGCTCTTCCAAAGAATAGAAATGGAATGAATATTGCCTAACTCAATCTACGATGCCAATATCACCCTAATACCAAAACCAAATAAAGATACCACAAGAAAGGAAAATTACAGACCAATTTTTCTAATGGACCTCGATGCTAAAATCCACAACAAAATACTTGCTAATCGCATTCAACAACATATCAAAAGGACTATACATGATGACCAAGTGTGTTTCATCCTGGTTATGCAAGGATGGTTCAATATAAGAAAATCAATCAATTTAATACACCACATAAGCAAACGGAATGAAAAAAATCAAATGATCATCTCTATAGATGCAGAAAAGGCATTCAATGAAATACAGCACTCTTTCATGATAAAAACAATGCAAAATATAGGAATAGAAGGAAATTTTCTGAATACAATAAAGGGTATATATGAAAAACCCAAAGCTAACATCCTCTTCAATTGTTAATTCCTAAAAGCGTTCCCTCCAAGATTGGGAATAAGACAAGGATGCCCACTCTCACCACTCCTCTTTAACAGTCTTAGAAGTACTTGCTCGAGTACTGAGACAAGAAAAGGATATAGAAGGCATCCAGAATGGAAAAGAAGTAAAAATGTCATTATTTGCAGACGACATGATCCTATGCATAGAAAGCCTGGAGAAAGCTACAACAAAGCTACTAGAACTTATAAAGTAGTTCAGTAATGTTGTAGGCTAAAAGATCAATGCTCAAAAATCAGTAGCATTTCTGTACACCAATAATGAGCAGTCAGAGGAGGAAATCAAGGAAAAAATGCCATTTACAATAGTAACTAAAGAATCAAATACCTAGGAAGAAATTTAACTAAAGATGTACAGGACTTATATACAGAAAATTACACAACACTGTTAAAGGAAATCAAAGAAGACTTCAATAAATGGAAAAATATTCCCTGTTCATGGATAGGAAGACTAAACATCATCAAGATGTCTATCCTACCCAAACTACTCTATAGATTTAATGCAATCACAATAAAAATCAACACTATATTTTTTATGGAACTGGAAAAACTAACGACAAAATATATTTGGAAATGTAAGAGGCCCCAAATTGCCAAAGCCATATTGAAAAAGTAAAATGAAGTTGGAGGTATCACATTACCAGACTTTAAAATATATTACAAAGCTACAGTGGTCAAAACTTCATGGTATTGGCACAAGGATAGACTTACTGGCCAATGAATCAAATTGGGAGTTCTGATATAGATCCTTGCCTATACATTCATCTAATATTCAACAAGGCTACCAAGTCCACTCGTTTGGGAGAGAATGGCCTCTTTAACAAGTGGTGCTTGGAGAACTGGATATCCATATCCAAAAGAATGAGAGAAGAATACCAACTCATACCTTATACAAAAGTCAACCCAGGATGGATCAAAGATCTAAATATAAAAGCCAAAACCATAAAGGCCTTGGAAAATAACGTAGGAAAGCATCTAAAGGATCTTGTCCTAGGAAATGGTTTCATGAACATCACAGCCAAAGCATTAGCTGCAGTAGAAAAAAATAGATAAATTGGATCTCCTCAAAATTAAAAACTTCTGCACCACAAATGACATTATTAAGAAAATAAAAAGACAGACTACCCAATGGGAGAAAATATTTGGCAACCATATATCTGATAAGAGCCTAATATCCTGCATATATAAAGGAATCCTATACCTTGAAAAAAAAAAAAAAAAAAGACAAGCAACACATTTAAGAAATGGGCAAGTGACCTGAAAAGACACTTCTCCAAATAGTTTAATTCAATGTGGAGGAATTTTATACTCTTTTAAGTATTCATATTAACTTTTTATTCATATAACTTTAATTGTTATAAAATTAGAAAATTTCTTTTAATTATACAACAGTTTCAAATACTTCAATCAACTTATATCACATGAACTTAACTATTTTTAGAATTTTACCTTTTCTTAGGTAAAAGACCAACTTATGTGTGAGTTTGAATTAAAAACTCTTTCAGGGTTTGACTTTGAGAAAGCAGGTTCAAATATTGTGTTCTTTTTAAAAGTGATAAGACCTGTTTCTCTATGAAAACAATAAGGTTAAAGTACAAGAAGCTATTTTGATAGGGTTTGGGTTCAAGTTCGGGTTTGGGTTCAGGTTCAGGTTCGGGTTCAGGTTAGAGTTAGTGTTAGGGTTAGGTTTAGGGTTAGGTTAGGGATAGGGTTAGGGTTAGGGTTATTTTAGGGTTAGGGTTAGGGTTAGGGTTAGGGTTAGGGTTAGGGAGTAATAAAATTAGTTTCAGATGAGGAAGGATCTACAGCTGTACTGCTTTTGGTACCTGCCTTAAGTTATTTTACAGGCTGTAGTGAACTGCTCTATTGCTGACTGGGTAGATTTGAGAAAGACTCGGCATTGTGCTCATATTGTTTGTCTGAGGGATTTGAGCAAAGTCCGCTTGGATGTTTCCCGACTTATTAATGAAAATACCATTTTAAAGATATTTAGAATGGCATTCCTTCGCCCAGTGAAACCCTTTTGACATTTCTGCACACACATGTTGCTATTGATTTATTATTGCCACTAATTGGAGCTCTTACACTAGTTTTTACTCTGCAATATTTTTTCATATGACCTTTTGTCTCACATTTAAAGCATTTTCAATTATTAACAACAGGACTACATCCCTTTAGAGCAGCTGCAAGAAAGTTCATGTTATAGGTATCAGGCCCAATGTTTTGGCATGTTTTTATATAATCCGTAAAGTACTTTCATTTGCCTTTATTGGATATAAAGCCTTTTACACTCACTGTTAGCATTAATAATGGCCAACATTAGAATAAGCACTTCTTTAAGATCAGATTTTGTTAATGTCTTGTTGATTACATCTACCCACCTTGCTATAAATTCAGCATAGTGTTCAGTATTTCCTTGAGCAATTTTTGAAAATGATTGTACAGTCTTTCCAAGGGTGGAGATTCATCACCAGGCATCTAGGCAGCACAATCGCACTTGTAAAATGGGAATATTATCATATTGATCTTGGCGAGGAATTTCAGCTCATTGACCTGCTCCTAATATTTCTTCAGCAGTTATAGGCATTGGTGGATTTTGCTGTTGATTTCATAGTGCTACAATATTAGCTTTATCAGCCCACCAAGTTTTAAATTGTAAAAATTCTGCTGAATTAAGAACAGCTTGAGCTAAATATCCCAATCCTAGGGTATTAATCTGTTTGCTTGTGCCAATTCTTCCACCAATTCTGAGTATAAGGAGAATCTACACCGTATTGAGTGCATGTTTTTTAATTTTTTTGATAGTTTTAAAAGGAATAGGAGCATGCTTATATTGTACACCCCATTGAGGATTGTTAGCATCTACTGGAATTTGAGTTACAGTTACTGGAAAAGTAAAAAAAAGTTGCATAGCCTCTGAATTTCCTTCTCTACTTCCCTGTGCTGTACATTTCATAATTGAAGAGGATAGTGCTGGGCCAAAAAAAGAAACTTTTGGAGGGTCATCAAATGTTGTAAAGAATGGATTAGGGGAAGCGGCTGTGGCTCAATCAGTGGGGCTCCCGTTTACCATATGGGAGGCCCCGTGTTCGGTTCCCGGGGCCTCCTGGTGAAGGCAGGCCCGCCCGCATGGCGTGGTTAGCTGACCCAACGAGCACAAGCAGCAAGGGGGGGATAAATGAATAAATAAATAAAAATCTTAAAAAAAAAAAAAAAGAATGGATTAGTAGATACCTTAGGAGGCAAAGACGTTGGTTTAAAAGACAATAAATCCTCTTAAAATATATGTGTGTGTATATATATATATATATATATATATATATATATATATATATAACAT
>JAKSZT010000911.1:159147-207869 GCA_026826555.1 Tolypeutes matacus | reverse complement strand
TGTATGTATTGTGAGAATTTTGATTTTTACCCATAATAAAAAAAAATTATATAATTTGTGAATTGGGACATTCAAAAAATGGGAAAAAATTCTTTTTTAAAAAATTACTCTTTTTTCCCTTTATCACTGTATTATCGGATGTCTAATGTACTGTGACACCTTCCAACTCTCATTCCCCAATGTCTCCCAAATTTTCATTTAATTTTCAAAGCAGTTTTAGGGCACAGCAAAGTCATGCACACAATACGCGAGATTTCCTCATGTCCAAACTCCCTCCCCCTTCCCCACCCCTATTAAAACCTTTTTTTAAAAATGGATGTTAGCTTTGTTATAACTGCTATACAGATAGTAAAATATAGCAACTAATCCTTGTCAATGGTCTGCAGTATAGTTTACAATTTAGAAAGTACAGTTTAATAATTTTTGATGATATGTACCATGTCCTGTGTCCATTAATGTAAGGTAATGAAAAATCTTTTGCATGACCACTAAATACACCATTTGATCTTATCTTTTCCTTCCTTTCCATCCCCCTGGGGCATATGAAACTCGCCTGTCTTGACTCATGGAATGACAAGATTCATAGTTGCATTAATACCTGCCCTTCCTAATCTACCCACCTGTGAACCCTGCACCACCAAGCCCAGTAATATCACTACCCATCTGTCCTATCCTTCAATATGAAACTATATCCTATCCCTTTACCATAGATTGTGTCCATATGGGTGATGGCTCACAGCCTACTCTTCTCTTTCTCTCTCTTGTTAACCTATCTTTCAGACAATGGTTCTCAGATGCTGCTCACATTCCTCAGTTCAAATCACTGAGTTCATATACAGTTCATCCTTCAATGCCTGGCTTGCTTCACTCAACATAAGGTCTTCAAGTTTCATCCACATTATTCTATGTGTTAGCACTTTATTCCTTCTTACAGGTGAGTAGTATTCCACTATATGTATGTACCACATTTTGCTTATCCATTCATCTCTTAATGGGCACCGGGGCTGATTCCAAATTTTATCAATGGTGGACAATGCCGCTTTGAACATTGGTGTGCATATATTTGTTTGTGTCTTTACTTTCAATTCTTCTGGTTTTATACCCAGCAGTGGAATTGCTGGATCATATGTAAGATCTATTTTTAGTTATCTGAGGAACCACCAAAATGTCCTCCACTATGGCTGTATCATTCCACAATCCTACCAGCAGTGGATGAGGATTCCTGTTGCTCCACATCCTCTCCAACACTTAAAATGTGCTGTTTTTTAAATAGTTGCCATTCTCATGGGTGTAAGATCGTATCTCACTGCTGTTTTAATTTGCATTTTCCTGATAGCAAGCGATGTCGAGAATTTTTTCACGTGCTTTTTAGCTCATTGTATTTCTTCATTGGATGTTGGAAAAGATGCTGAGAGCCAGAGCACAAAGGGTTAAGCATTTAAAAACCAGGTTTGCTGGCGGAGAAACGTTAGTAAATGTCTTCAAGGACTCTGCATACTGCAGACATCAGTTGGAGGAGGCAGAGTGGAATGAACACACCAGTAAGATGTTATTGTCTGAATTTCCAAGAAAGATTGTCTGGGAACCCAGAAATATGCAGCGCTCTCATGTACAAAGCTGGGGAACTAATGAGGATGCCCTACTTTTGTTATCAGCTTTGTAGTAGAAAAAGCAGATTCAGCCTAAATAAAATTGCCTGCATTCCACATGGATTGAGGTCCACTGATCCCAAACTTTCTTTGGGTCATTCCTGGAACCATCTGCCTCCATATTGAATTACAACAGATGGCGCCCAACGTGGGGCACGACCAGTCTTTTCTCTGGATCAGTGCTATGGAAACAAGGACTGCTGGGTCGGACGGTCCTGGCATTCTGTTGGTGAGTTGAATAATCTTAATCATCAGGTAATCATTTGACTCTTTTAGAGGAATATTCCCAAGTTTTGAAAAACCTGTTAAAGAATACAGGGGTATCTGTGTTGACTCTAGAGTTACTAAAATTATTTTCTCTGATACAGAAACATTGTTATGTATGGTCTTTGTATAGTCTTATTTCTGTTGCTCTTGAACAATTATAGTCAGATGAAAATGAAGATATTAAAATTGATACTGCTATTGCTAAAACTATAGCAGAACAAGCTAATGATGATGTCAATGAAAATGTATATGAAAAAATTAATGAAAAGGCAAAAACAGATAAACTCATGTCTAATAGAAAGAAAAAAAGAAAAGAGGAGTTTATGGAACTTTTCCAGTGGTCGTTAAGCCATCCAATCCAAAAGATAATTTATTGTCTTTTAACCAACATCTGTGCCTCCTACAACATTTGATGACCCTCCAAAAATTTTGTTTTTGTGCCAGCACCAACCTCTACAATTATGAAAAGTATAGCACAGGGAAATAGAGAAAATTCAGAGGCTATGCAATTTTATTTTTTTTTACTTTTCCAGTAACAGTAACTCAAACTCCAGTAGATGCTAACAATCCCCAAGGGGGTGTACAATATGAGCATGCTCCTATTCATTTTAAAAGTATCAAAAATTTTAAAAAGCATGCACTCAATATGGTGTAAATTCTCCTTATACTCAAGAATTTGTCCAAGAAATGGCACAAGCAAACAGAACCCTGGGATTGGGATTTGTTAGCTCAAGCTGTTCTTAATTCAGCAGAATTTTTTTCAATTTAAAACTTGGTGGGCTGAGAAAGCTAACATTGTAGATGATGAAATCAACAGCAAAATCCACCAGTGCCTATTACTGCTGAACAAATATTAGGAACAGATCAATGGGCTGGGATTCCTAGCCAAGCTCAATATGATGATATTGTCATTTTACAAGTGTGATTGTGCTGCCTAGCTGCCTGTCAATGAATCTCCAACCCTGGACAGGCTGTACTATCATTTTCAAAAATTGTTCAAGGAAATACTCAACTCTATGCTGAATTTGTAGCAAGGCTGGCAGATGTAGTCAACAAGACAGTAACTCAATCTGATCTTAAAGAAATGCTTATTTTAATGTTGGTTTTGATCATGCTAACAGTGAGTGTAAAAAGGCTTTATATCTGATAAAGGCAAATGGAAGGTTTAGAGGATTATATAAAAATATGCCAAAACATTGGGCCTAATACTTATAACATGAACCTTCTTGCAGCTGCTCTAAAGGGATATAGTCCTATGTTTACCAATTTAAATTGTTTTAAGTGTGGGAAACCAGGTCATATGTAAAAACATTGCCAAGTCAAAACTAGTGTAACGGCTCCATTTAGGGGCAATAATAAATCAATACCAACTCATGTGTGTCCAAAATGCCAAAAAGGCTTACACTGGCCAAGGAATGCCATTCTAAATATCATAAAAATGGTAGTCTCATTAAAAAGTTGATAAACTTCCAAGTGGGCCTTACTCAAGGCCCTCAGCCAACAATATGAGCACATTTCCCAACCTTGCTCGAATCTACCCAGTCAGCAACAGAGCAGTTCACTCCAACCTGTAACAGAATTTAAGGCAGTTACCAAAAGCTGTCAATCCTTCCTCAGCTGAAATAAAGTTTATTATTCCTTCATGGGGTATACCCAAAATTAAGAATAGGAAGTAAAGGACCTATCCCAGAAATCTGAAATTTGAGCCTAAGTGTACTCCTATAGATTAGTAATCCAAAATATACATGTTAAATATCTGTATAAATTTTGAAATTAGAGCTTAACTGTATTTATGTTGTTTAAGTTATCCTGGCTACTTGCTGATTATGAACAAAAGTGTTTCAAAGAATAAGCTTATATATTGCAGGTAACACAGATTCTATAAAAAATCTTAAAAACAGTAAAATCAAAGATGTGAATTGATGGAGGTCTTGAAGACAGCCATACCAAAGGCATGAAAATTATGGTTCAAATTAGTAAACATTATGTTTTTGTTAGTGTGTCATAATTCATTTTTGTATTTGTCTGTTTGTTCAGTGTCAGTGTATATTTTGATATCTCTGGATGGTAATATTAAATTGATAACTGAAAATTAATATAAAAGCTCTATTCAAATGGCCAAAAATTGTATAAGCACTTATATTAATATATAAATATAGATATTAGTTTAAAATAATAAAAATTGTTATACTCAAATTAAAGCATTATTTTAACAAGTTTGTTTAATGTTGATGGTAATTATGTGTTGTAAGAAGTTTGCTTGGAATTAGTTGGCAAACTCATTGTGGTAACATTAGTATGGAAGGTATATAGAATGTGCTTTTATTATTAAGGAAAAAGAAGTAATTTTATCCTAAGATAAAATGACTAGTTATTTAAATAAAGTAAAATGTGGGTCCAAGCCTGAATAAATGCAAAAAGTGCAACAGGCTTGTGGAAAAAGAATGATCATGAACAAAGCTAAGTAAGATTTAAGCAGTCTACCTAAAAAATTTTAAAAGCTTTAATGTCAAGCAATGTAATAATATAAAGTTAAAGTTTTATTCTTTCTCAATATTTCTGAAGTCAGTAGTCTGTTCTGGTAAAAGTTTACAAACTATTTCTCTGAAATAATCAGTATACAATAAAGAAAGTCTGTTTTATCAAAATAGCTTCTTGTACTTTAACCTTATCATTTCCAAGGATAAAGAGTTCTTATCACTTTTAAAAAGAACACAATATTTGAACCTGCTTTCTCAAAGTGAAATCCTGAAACATAGCTTTTATTTCAAACTGTCACATATAAGTTGGTCTTTAACCTAAAAACAAAAAGTAAAATACTGAAAATAGTTAAGTTCATGTGATATAAGTTTAATGAAGTATATAAAACAGTTGTATAATTAAAATAAATTTTCTAATTTTATACCAATTAAATTATATGAGTAAAAAGTTCATATGAATACTTTAAAAGTGTATAAAATTCCTGAAAATATAATAATGTTTTAATATAGTAGTAAATAAAACATGTTATTAATTATAATTTTTAGTTATAACTACAAGAAGAAAGCAGCCATTAAATGGTGCCCGAGTAGTGCATAACAGTAAAATATAGTAAATTAAAATAACACCCCTGCAGCATGTAGTGTTCCCAAATATTGCTATTTGTTGCAAAAATTAATATCCAGTTATGTTATTCTCACTTTGTTTTAAAACTTGCTAAAGCTTTCTTTAATATTTTCTTAAACATGTCAAGCCAGCACACATACCCCTTCCTGTAAAGTAGCCAAAAATAAATGAAGTTTATATTCAACACTGTAAGGAACAGCCCCAATTCTAATTATAATGTGAACAACAAAACCAATGCAAGTTTTAAAATTAAAAGTTAATGTATCTCCCCACAGCCCAAATAGGAAATACTAATTTGTTTTTACCTATGCCTCAAAGAATACAAAATAAAGAAATTGAGGCCATTCTATTCATGCTACTAAGAATCTTAAACGCTTAAGAAATTAAAGTTTATTCATTGGATGTCTGTTGTTGTATATTCTACTACAGTTATGAATTCTGTGTAATATACTTAAATACTAATCAAAACTTTAATACAATACTTTGCATACTTAAGTAATTTAATATCTTGTATACTTCACATAAATGTATTTTATTAAATATATATGTAAATCTCTTGTTTTGAGTTTTGACAGTCCTGAAACTTAATGTATTAAAAAACAAGTCTGGCAAGTATTGTTCAAGCCTAAAAGTAAAAAGTCATACAGAAAACTTTGTTAATCAACAAACCAATGCCCTGCTAGTTAACACTTTTCTCATTTCAGGAAAAATATTAGAAATTAAAATAGTAAGCAAATCAAGGAAGCTTTGTAACAAATTAAAAAAAGATAAAGTGCATTTCAATGGGTTTTGTATTCCTCTCTGGAGGATCTGGCCACTATCCCAGGGATTGATGCTTAAACCTTAAAATGTATTGTCCAGAGAATGTTGTGTTCCTTCCTGAGGAGGCTGGCTCCTTCCTCAGGAACTAGCAAAAATACTCACAAGTTGGCATCTATAGTATCAAATTCATTAATCCTAAACACAGTCAAACAAAACTATAGTATCAGTTGCTACTTCAACAATTCAATGCTTCACAGATAAAAGCTAAATATTGGTAAGTATATATGTAAGACTGCTCTATTTATCTGTCATTCTGTAACTTTGCTTAATTTGACTTAATCTTTTAATTAGTTATGTTATTTGTTTCTCACCCTAATTGTCAATATAAGCTTATAAACTAAATATATATTAACATTTACCTTGTATCTGTCCAGAACTCTAGCCAAAAATAAGCCAAGTATATCAGTGCATCTCCTGATTTAGTAAACCTGTGAATGTATGTATACTTATCATAAAAAATTAACAGTTAATCCTCTATTTACAAATGGTACTAAAACAAAACAGGGGTAAATGTTGAGGTGGGAAGACAGTTATATCAAGATTATTTACAATAATTTTTTTAAGCCAAAGGTCAGAATCATATATATCAGCAGCAAAGCATTTCTTGCAAAAATAAGGCAAAAATTCAGAAACAAATATTGGAAAACTAGTTTATTGAAAGCATAAAGATAATAATCAATGGGAAAAGGCAGAAATTAAGTTAGGATATAGGGTTGAGGTTTTGCTCTTATCATTACAGATGAAGGAGACCAGCTTTGGGTCCTGTCCAGACATCTGAAACCTAGACATAAAAAAGCCAAAGAAGCTGACACAAGAAGCGGAAAAGATGATAATTTCTAATAGTCAGAATGTCACTCTAAAACAGATATTCTTTGCGATGCTTACCTTGACAACTCAGCAGATAGTAGAGCGCCTTCACATAATTATACATATTGGGCTTATATTACTTATTCACCTCTTTTAGAATTGTTGACTTGGGGGGAAATATACTACCTAGTTTATATTAATTAGAATTTTCATTTTCTTGGGCCCATTGATTCTTGCCTTCCTCTAAAACCTGATGAGGAATGGAAATTTATTGAAAATATAACCTTGCCTTTTCTTGAATGACCTATCTGCATAGGATCCATCGATCCATGTAAATAGCCCCAAAATCATTATACAAAGTGATAAATGGCATACATGCCATGTTTCATCTGAGGTTGTGCTCTTCAATAATTCGTATAGAATTGTAATGAATCAAGACCTTATAGGGATACTGAAACCTAGTGTAAACACAACCATAAGTTGAAAAATTAATAATTCAACAAAACCCACTAATGAAAGCATCATTATTTTTGAATTTTGGGGACATCATAAGTATAAATACATCACTAAATTGGACTTATCAGGAAAGATTTATCCCACAACTATGGGACAGTAAACTTAACAAAACTAAAAAGTATTTGTGGAAATTGTTTTTGAGAACTAGCCCAATATTTGAATAGCAAGGCAGTAAAACTAATATTACTAGTTAAGAAAGAAAATCCATTTAATTTCTTACAGTATGTGTACAGGATTAAATTGTTTTTATAGTTGGAAGAGTGGGCATTAATCAAACATGGTTTTTCTGAAGCAATTGCTCCCTTTACACTTGTGTATCAAAGACTGTTTTAGAGAAAAGTTCTACTGCAGTTCTAATAGGACAACGGCATCATGGAATAAGGCTTCTGGTTCACATGAATCGCTGCTGGCAGTCTTCCCCTGAGAACCAAATTCTTTGGCCCTTTCTAAATCATTATTTGAAAAGAACCAAACATTCAATTCGATTAATTATAGCTGTTGTATTAGGGCATATAGGTATTATTACAGCTGCTGCTGTGGCAGAAACTGCCCTACATGAGACTATCCAAACACGGCAATATGTTAGAAATTGGCAGAAAAATGCTAGTGAGCTACGGCATAGTCAGGCATATATTTATGGGCAAATTAATAATAGACTTAATGATTTAGAGATGCCTATTCCACAAATGGGAGATTGGGTATATAATGTAAATTTAAAACGAGGTTTGAAGTGTGACTGTAATGAAGTGCTTTTTGTATCACTCCTCTCCCATACAATGATTCCAATTATGAATAGGAAAAATATAAAAATCATTTAATAGGCCATCAAATAAAATTTTCTATAGAAATTACAGATTTGCAAAAAAGGATTTTGAGCATGTCTCAGAATCAACTTACTATGCTTTCAGGTAGCAAATTTTGGCAATCAGTCACAGATCAATTAAATAAAATAAATGCCTTACATTAGTGGAAATCAACCTCTGTACCTGCTAACTTCAGTGTGGTGACAATTGGTAGTCTGCTACTCTTAACTTATTAGGAGGTATTTGCAAAGCCCTTCTGTCCCACAATAATATGGCTGAAAAGTCCAGCCATGCTAATAACTTGACTCTGCTTAAAACACTTGAATCTCAAACTCCTGTCCATGGAGCTGGGCTGGTGGCCAGGGATGGGTAAGACCTTCAGTGGAGGGTAACTTAAGACTGGCACAGTCACTCTGGACAAAAAACAAAAAAGGGGGAATTGTTGGAAAAGATGCTGAAAGCCATAGCATAAAGGGTTAAGCATTTAAAAAGCATGTTTACTGGCAGAGAAACATTAGTAAATGTCTCCAAGGACACTGCATACTGCAAACATCAGTAGGAGGAGGCAGAGTGGAATGAACACACCATTAAGATGTTATGATCTGAATTCCCAAGAAAGGTTGTCTGGAAACACAGAAACAAGTAGCACTCTCATGTACCAAGCTGAGGAACTAGTGAAGGATGCCCTACTTTTGTTATCAGCTTTGAGGTATAAAAAGGAGCTTCAGCCTAAATAAATTTGCCTGCATTACACATGGAGTGAGGTCCCCTGATTCTAAACTTTCTTTGGATCATTCCTGCCACTGCCTACCTCCAAGGTGAATTACAACAATCTGTGTTCAATTTGATACCACTAATTTATGCATCAAAACTCGAGATTTCTCTTAGTTTATATAAAGATTGGCTTTCCATTTATTTCAAATTATCCTGAATGTTTTCACTGGTTCTTCAATCCATTACAATCTGGGTAAGCATTATAAAAATTACCATTTTAAAAATAATGCTGCCCATCATTGTAGCATTTTCTTCTGAGGCACCCCAACCATCTATATATTTTCAGTTTTTCACCTGATTCTTATGTGGATTCAAGTTTAAGAACCACTGAACTACAGTGGCCTGCTTTCTACATAATTCCAATTTTCCTTATTATTTGAAATCAGAATGATCCTTTCAAAATTAGGAGATATACTTCTTATCTCAAGTATTTTAAACAGTTAAAAATTTATTTATATTCTTAAGTTGTACTCCATTATTTTTCTCATATGTGATAGGCTGTGGGATGGATGAAACTAGAGAATACATGTATTTACAAACAGAAATGTGTACCAAAAAAGAATCTGTCAATGCAGATAATTGTGAGAAAGAGGAATGGGGTTTGAGAATAGAGAAGGAATTTGACTGTTTGCCATAACAGACATAAATTATTTTTATATTCTTTGCACGGATACTTTGTTTATAATTTAAAAGAAATTATGAAAATAGTACACAATGAAATCATACAAATTTTTGATTTGAAGGTAGTGATTTGTATCTGCAACAATCCTGGGTTTAGGGGCACTTCCTCTCAAACTTTGCAAATATAGTTGCCCATAAAGGAATATTGCTCACTCCCCTAGGCACCAACCCAAGCTGTCTGGACAGGTGGAGGCCTCCCTCAACAGGAGTGAGCACAGAGAAAGAGGAACATGGACGCGAATGTGTGAAGGCCACACTGCTCTCTTCACGTGTCCGGTTAGAAGGCTGTTAGCACCATAGGAGAAGATGGACCTCCTGCTGCTTACTCCCCAGTTTAGACCCGCTAGAGTGACTCACATCACTAAATGAGGATGTGAGTGCTGAGCCAAGCTTTTTCCCTGTATTCCTTTGCGGAACCAGAACCTATGATGATGGTTTTCATTGGGATTCTGAGAGTTTGGTTTCCTCTCTGGTTTGGGGGAACTGCAGTGAACTACATGTTACATTCCAGCTTCTTCAGGTGTACATCAGCTGATTCCCATCCAACCCCTCCATTCTCTTCTGGGATTGAAGATGTCTGCATCATTTTCAACAGTATTAAAAATGTGTTGAAAATTAAATATTTAATTAATCTGAGAAATATCTGGCATCTGCACCCTCTGGGGTTTTCTGCAAACATTACACTCTTTCACAACCTCACTTCTATTCTTGTAAGCCCTAGATCCCAGGACTTTCTGGGATTCCTGTACTATTTATTAGGGTCACTGGCCTAAAGTTTCTCATTCTGGTGGTGTTATTGCTGTGGTCAATGCTGTAATGTGAATCTTGACATTTCCTTCCTGACACCAACATGTTTCATCCTGGCATTGCTCTTTCTTTAGCTGTCCCAGATTGGAGAAGGTGAATGTTGAAATGGAAGCAGGAGACCTGAGTCTGTATCTGAGACCCAGGAGTGATACAGTAAAAGCAGCCTCCTCAGAGGGTCCAGGCTGGAGTCCAAGGGAAGGAGGGAAGGGCAAAAGGAGAAGGAGCAGGGAGACTCCTCTGTGTGCCCTGAATTCTCTACTGCACCAGACACCAGGTCCCATGCTTTTATCTGCCCCTGTCCACCTGGCCAACCCTGGACTGAGGCAGGTACATCATACTGGGACATCTGTGACTTTATACTAGTCCCCAAACCCTGTGACACCTCTTCCTGACTCCGTTTCTTGCAGGCCTTCCTGGCCAAAAGCACTTCCCCCTCCATCTTTCCAGTACTCATTCCTGCCTAGTCTGGAGATACCCATAATTTACAGGTGAAATCACTGAGCAGCAGCATCACACTGCTGTTTGGGAACAAGGCAGCTTTCCAACTCTGTGTCCTCGGCTGTGTGAGTTTCCACAGTGCTGCCAATGCAAAATACCAGAAATAGGTTGGCTTTTACTGGAATTTATTAGGTTTGAAGCTTACAATTCTGAGGCTGTGAAAATGTCCAAATCAAGTCATCATCTAAAATGCTGTTTTAGCAAGGGCCAGCTGCTGCAGGAATCCTGCCAAGGCAAAATGTTAGGCCTGCCTGTCTCTCTCTGCCTTCTCCTCCAAACTCACTTTCTCCCAGAGCCCAGGAGTGGCCCATAAGACACAAATACTCACACCTCTCCCTTCTCCTCTGGCCTGGATATCTTCAGCTTCAAGCTGCTCAATGACTACAGCCTCTGGCCTCTCCCTCAGCCTCTCAGGGTTTCTGTGTCTCTCCACAGCTGTAGGAGATCCTGGATCCCTCTCCCACATGGCAGGGTAAACATGGCAGCACTCTTTCACTGTTCGTTCCATGTATGTAGGACTTCAGCACAATGATTGGGGTCCATCCTGGTGCCTGAAAACTAATCAGAGGCCCTTAACTAAACTAAAACATTCTAACAAAATGTGCCTGAATTGAAAGTTCAGGATCTAACCAAAATGTCCTATATAAAGAAGGCTTAAACAAATAGCAATAGCTTAGTAAGAACATACTTCTCTGGGGTCCACACAAGACTCAAATGATGACATTAACCCATGGCACAGGGATCAGGACGGGTCTTCTAAGTCAAGGAGAAATGGAAACTCCTGAGCAGTGGCTGTACTTTGGGTGTGGCAACCATTGAGCAAAATTAGGTACTGACCACGATTACACTGGTCCCTAGAAAGGTGCCAAAATGAACACAATATACTGTGCTTTCTCCACCAAATCTTAGCTCCAAAATCAGGTGTGTAACTCAGAGGTGTGCCATCATTCCCATCCCCAGAGCCACAGTGCAGATATTTTGCCTGGGAGGGCAGACAGGAAGCAGGCTGTAAAACTGAAAGCCCCTAATTTCTTCTCTAAAGAACTGATTACATTTACAACAGAATGGGGAAATTCAACCCTAAGGGCGATCTCAAAAGCAGTGGAGATCATAGATGGCCTGAGATTTAATTCAGGAAGAAGTGAAATAAATACTTTTATAGATAAGTAAAAACTAATAAAGTTTGCTAGAAGCAACTCATTTTAAAAGAAATGTAAAAGAATATTCTTCAGGCAGAAAAAAATATATTCTCAGAAGGTTCAAGATTAAGGATGGATTGAAGAACAATATCTATTAATTAAATTAATATACCTAAATGATCACTGAATGGATAAAATAATAATGATATCCGTGACCTAGGACATCAATAAAGTGTACAAACCATAAAATAATATATAGCATAATATGGGTAACTGGATATGTAGCAGTTTCATATCATTATGAATTCCACTAATTTTATGGGATTTTGCTTGTAAACTGCTCTGTTAATCTGGGCATGATTAAGTTATGATAAGGGCGTTTACAGGGCCACAATCTGTAGGGCGCTTGAGCACTGCCCATTAGTGGGTGGGGTCTCAAACATAAAAAGACATGACAATGGAAAGAATTGGAGTAGTGTTTAATGCTGGAGTTCTGATGAGCAAGGACAGGAGGCCCCAGGGAAAAGAGACAAGCCATTCACCTGACAGTTCACAGATGGCTTTGTGGAGAGAGACAAAGCTTAGAGAGCCTCATAGACTAGAGCTGACCTTGAAAAGGAAACAGAGGAGCTGAGGCAAGGGAAAAACACAGCCCTGGGAAGAGAAGAACACAATAAACCTAAATCCGGGCAAATGTCGGCAGCTGTCTTGCTCCAAGACAGGGTAACAGAATTTGGTGAAGGAAGAAACTTATGCTTTTTGGCCTGGTAACTGTAAGGTTCTACCCCAAATAAATACCCTTTATAAATATCAAGAGATTTCTGGTATTTTGCATCAGCACCCCTTTGGCTGACTAATACAGGATATAAAATGTTTTAAAATACATTATTTCACAAGTCAGTAACAAATAATGTGTGTGGATTTGGGAAGGCAAGCAATAGTGTTATAATTTCCCCAGGAAACTTTACAGAATATTAAATAGTGCACCTCATCCAAATAAATAGAAGGAAAAAAAATGAATAAAAATAGTCAGTCCAAAACAAAGTGTTCAGGATTTCCTTGGTGGCCATTTTGGCCTTTGTTCTGGGGCCACCTTACTCATGGCTCTTTGGAAGCTGCGCCTTTGTTATACTTCAGAAGCCTGAATGTTCCAGGATTGATTTATGGGGTGTTGTTTTGTCTCCATCATAAATCAAGGGCTGTATCACTTCCCCATTTCCTAGTTATGTAGTCACCAAACTGGATGTGATGCTCATTTGAAGCAAGAAGAGCCATGAATAATATAACAAATAAAAAGGAGACAATGTTGCACTTCCCAAATTGGATACTTAGATGATTGATATTAGATCTTTCCTCTTTTCTAATGAATGCCTTCAATGCTATAAATTTCCCTCTAGGCACTGCTTTTGCTGCACCCCACAAAATATGATGAAGCATAGGACATTAATAAGCAGAAAGAACCACATAACAAAAGACTTGTGAGTGAAGCTATATCCATTTCCACAGCAGTACAGACTTAAGATGAAAGCAGAGAATGTAAGAAAGTTGGGTAAATCTTTTCTGTGACCACAAGCATTGTTTCCTCAAAAAAACACTTCTATAAATGTAACTTCACTTGGAAGGAATTTGCATCATGCTTGCCAGTTTGCCCTACAGGGTAGTCCTCCCCTTTAAGTGTAAAGAGTGTGAAGTTTTCTTGGATATTCAAACTCACGAGATACCTGAGAATTAATCCTTCAGAGAAACCATTTGTGATTTCATGAATTTGGGAAATCTAGAGTCACAAAAAGAAACATGCAGGAGTAAAACCCTATCTAAGGAATATTGGAAATCCTTCAGCCAGGCATTAAATCTCATTGAGCATGAAATATTCATGCATTAGTTAGTATTGTAATGAACATGAGAATGCTTCCATCAGAAACAGAAGCTCATGGAATATGGGAAAATTCAAAATGTTAGTGTCCTGAATGTAGGCTGTTCTGTAATATAATTTTTTACTCCTATTTTAAAAGCCATACAGGGGAGCAAATATAGAAATTTCATACATGTGGGAAAGTTTTCAACCTGATGAAACTATCTTTATTCATCAGAAAATTCTTACTGAAGAGAAATCATATATATGTGGGAAAGCTTTAGTTCAAATGTCAAATCTCAGATTCAAGGGATTTCCTACTGCAAAGAAACCTTATGCATGTAGGGCATGTGAAAAAGCCTTTATGTACAAATCATATCTCAGAGAACATGAAAAAACTCATATTGGAGAGAAAGAAAATGAATGTACAGAATGCAGAAAAGCCTTAGGAAAAAGCAATTGTTCATTAAACATCAAAGCAATCATTCTGGAGAACAACTCTGTGAATGCAATGAATGTGGAAAATCCTTCAACCAGAATGAAGACCTCATTCACCATCTGAGAATACATACTGGAGAGAAACCCTATGAATGTGATGGATGTGGGGAAGCTTTCCTTCAGAAATCAAGCCTCATTACACACCAGAGAAGACAAACTGTAGAGAAACCCTATATATGTAAGGAATGTAGGAAAGCCTTCAGTAGCAATTCAAATCTCACTGACCATGAGAAAATTCATTGTGGAGGGAAACCCTATATATGTAATAAATGTTGGAAAGCCTTCAGTCAGCTGCAGTATCTCATTAAACATTACAACATTCATACTGGAGAGAAACCTTGTGAATGGAATGAAGGTGAATCTCCAAGGAATCTCCACCTCCAGTCTGTGCACATTGTTGCCAATGTTTTAAGGAAGTGGCTCTGACTGCAATTCAGGATGTCTTTCTCCTCTAGGAAAAGTGCACTTGCAGTTTGTTCTGACATCTGCTCCTCCCACACCTTCTTCCACATTCATGTGTGTTCAATTAGTTCCCGCTAATTCATGAATCAGAACTTAATATTTCACTTAGTTTATGTAAAGATGAGCTTTCCAATCATTTCAAACTATCCTGGTTGTTTTCAATGTTTCTTCAATCCATTACATTCTAGGTAAGCATTTAAAACTTACCATTTTAAAAATAATGCAGCCCTTTATTGCAGCAATTTCTTTATATTTTTTTCTTTTTTTCACAATAAATACTAATATTTGTAAAATTATTTATAAATATATATGCATATATGTGCATTAGTTTTCATAAATGTTATTTCTTTACATTTATATATATATTTAAAAGGTGCTTAGTTTACCTAAATATTTCACAGAAATTACGTGGATTCCCATGTTCCCCGCCTTGCACACCTCCCACAACATACCACACCAACATCCTTCATCAGTGTGGCACATCACCCACAATGGATATACACATCCTGGGCCTTGCCACCAAGTATAGACCACAGTTCGCATCATAGACCACACTCTCTACCACACAGTTCTGCATGGTATATGCTAATGTAAATTGGCCTACATCTATCACTGCAATGCCACTCAGGAAAAACCCAAGCCCTGAAATACCCCTTGTATTTCAACTGCCTTTAGCCTCCCTGCCCCAAAAGTTCCCAGTTGTCACCGGCTCCACCTAAGTGCTATAATTTCTTCCATTGCTTGAATCATGATATGTCTACAATAGAATACCATTAAGTCCACTCTAGTCCATAGCTCTTTCCCCAATACTGAGGGGAATGGGATGGTGATGTCGACTCCACCTACAAGTGAGAGAGGGATTATATCCCATTGATACAGTGGAAGGCATTGTCCTGCCTGCAACTGCAGGCCCTCTCCATTCCATAGGATGGTGCTGCCCACATCGTCTCCTCTGCAGGTGACTTGGATTAGTCCATTTAGCTGTAGGGTAGGAGTTGCATTTCTAATGAGATTCCACGCACACCTGGCACATAGATAGGCCAGAGCCTCCAGTCTCTGGGAGTGCACCTAAAAACTCCAGCATCACATATAGGTTTGAATAGAAGGGACTGATGGACCATATGCATGGAGGACTTATTTGAGTCCAGCTCTGTCACTCTCAGGAGCACAGATTCCAAAGTAGACCCCACTAATAAAGCTTCAATCTCTGTGGCTATCCCCACTTATATAAGACCTGGGTGTCTCCAGGGCCCTCAGGAGCCCCTCTGTGTGGGGTGATATCCACTTTGGTGTTCTCTGAGATACTACTGAGGTGTGTGTAAGCTTTACCTCTGGTATGACCTCCCGACTCTCTTTGAAATCTCTTAGCCACAATAACTCATTTCTCTTTACCTTTTCCCCCTTTATTCAAGGCCTTTTTCCAAACATGTTGCCAGTTGGCACTTGGTATTTATCGCTCCTTGCCAGGGAGCTTCATCCCTGGGAGTCATGTCCCATATTGGGGGGATGGTAATGCATTCATATCCTGAGTTTGGCCTAGAGAGGTCACATTTGAACAACAAGTAGGCTCCCAGGTGGCAACACTTAGGCACCCCATAACAGTAGGCTAGGTTTCAATTACAAGAGCAAAGACTCATAAGGCTAGTCATCAATAAAAAGCACCCATCAGTGGGCCAACCTCTTTTGCCAGATACTGCTCCTGCACTCACGGGACTGTTGCTGCTCCCATGGAGAATATGGCAGAGCTCTCCAGGCTGGGAATTCAGATTACCTCATTTATTGAGTGATTGTCTACAAGCCGTTAACATGCCCCATCCCTTGATCATTTGAACAGTTTCATAAATATTTCATGTATATTCAGATGTACTTATTACCATGAATCCCCCATCCCAAACAAACCCCACCAATGATCCTCTGCAGCCCCATTGTAACCTTCTGTGATCTAAAACTTTCTTGAACATGAAGCCCATATAACAACCAAATACAATTAATAGGATAAAGAAATAATAATGATAAGCTTAAATGGAAGGGATAAATACAAGGAAACTCAGAAGAAAAAAAAACTAAACTAAAAATAAATATAATTAGCAGATTGGGACATTCAAAAAAATGAGAAAAGAACAAAAAAATTCCTTTTAAAAAATATTCTTTTTTCCTTTTATCACTGTATTATCAGATGTCTAGGGTACCGTGACACCTTCCGCCTCTCATTCCCCAGTTTCTCCCAAAATTTCATTTCATTTTCAGAGATGATTTAGGTCACGGCAAAGTCACACACTGAATACTAGAGACTCCCACATACCCATCTTCCCTCCCACTTCCCCAACCCATATTAAAACCTTTTTTTACAAATGGATGTTAGCATTGTTATAATTGTTATACAGATGGTAAAATATAGCAACTAAACATTATCAATGGTTTACAGTATAGTTTACAATTTAGAAGGGAGAGTTTAATAATTTTTGATGATATTTACCATGTCCTGAAAAACCTTTCCCATGACCACTAAATACCCCATTTGATCTTAACTGTTCCTTCCTCCCCATCCCCCCTGGGGCATATGACATTCCCTTGTCTTGACTCATGGAATGACAAGATTCATAGATAAATGCCCTTGGTATTCCAACATACACTTCTAATCTAACCATCTGTCAACCCAGTGCCACCAAAGCCAGTAATATGACTACTCATCTCTCCTATGCTTCAATATGCAACTATACTCTATCCCTTTACCATAGATTATGTCCATATGGGTGATGGTTCACAGCCTACTCATCTATTTCTCTCCCTTGTTAACCTATCTTTCAAAAAATGGTTCTCAGACTGCTACTTTCCTCATTCAAATCAGTGAGGTCATATACTGTTCATCCTTCAATGCCTGGCTTTCTTCACTCAACATAAGGTCTTCAAGATTCATCCATGTTATTCCGTGTGTTAGCACTTTATTCTTTCTTACAACTGAGTAATATTCCAGTGTATGTATGTACCACGTTTTGCTTATCCATTCATCTGTTGATGAGCACTGGGGCTGATTCCAACTTTTTGCAGTGGTGAACAATACCACTATGAACATTGTTGTGCATATATCTGTTAGTGTCTTTGCCTTCAGTTCTTTTGGGTATTTACCCACCAGTGCAATTGCTGGGTCATAGGGAAGATCTATTGTTACTTTTCTGAGGAACTGCTAAACTGTCCTCCAGAGTGGCTGGACCATTCTACAATCCCACCAACAGTGGATGAAGGATCCCATTCCTCTTCATCCTCTCCAACATTTAGAGTCTTCTATTTCTTTAATAGCTGCTATTCTGATGGGTGTAAGTGGTATCTCATTGCAGTTTTGATTTGCATTTCCCTGATAGCAAGTGATATCGAGCATTTTTCATGTGCTTTTTTTTTTTCATTTAAAAACTATTTATTGAAGTATATCATTCATACCTGAACATACATAAACAATAACTGTTTAGCAAACATTGTGAACTTACAAAACAAACAAGCATAACATCATACAGGGCTCCCATATAACACCCCACCACAAATACTTTGCATTGTTGTGAAATATTTGTTAACAAATTATGAAAGAGCATCATCACAGTATTACTACTAACTTTTAGCCCCTGGTATTCCTTCCTTGGGGAAGTGTCTTTTCAGGTCACTTGCACATTTATTAAATGGTTTGTTTGTCTTTTTTTATTTTCAAGGTATAGGATTTCTTTATACATGCAGGATACTAGGCTCTTATCAGATATATGGTTGCCAAATATTTTCTCCCATTGAGTAGGCTGCCTTTTTATTTTCTTAATAATGTCTTTTGAGGTGCAGAAGTTTTTAATTTTGAGGAGATCCCATTTATCTATTTTTTCTCTTTCTGCTTGTGCTTTGGCTGTGAAGTTCCTGAAATCATTTCCTGTTACAAGTTCCTGTAGATGATTTCCTACATTATCTTCCAAGGTCTTTATGATTTTGGCTCTTATATTTAGAACTTTGATTCATCTTGAGTTGATTTTTGTGTAAGGTGTGAGATGGTATTCTTCTCTCATTCTTTTGGATATGCATATCCATGTCTCCAAGCACCACTTGTTAAAGGGGCCATTCTCTCCCAACTGAGTGGACTTGGTAGCCTTGTCAAAAATCAGATGACTGTATATGCGAGGATCTATATCAGAACTCTGAATTTGATTCCATTGGTCTGTAGATCTATTCTTGTGCCAATACCATGCAGTTTTGATCACTGTAGCTTTGTTATATGTTTTATTTTATTTATTTATTTAAAGATTTTTTATTTATTTATTCATTTATCCCCCCCTTGCTGCTTGTGCTCACTGGGTCAGCTAACCACGCCGTGTGGGCAGGCTTGCCTTCACCAGGAGGCCCCGGGAACCGAACCTGGGGCCTCCCATATGGTAAACGGGAGCCCTACTGATTGAGCCACAGCCGCTTCCCTTGTTATATGTTTTAAAGTCTGGTAATGTGATACCTCTAACTTCATTTTTCTTTTTCAATATGTCTTTGGCAATTTGGGGCCTCTTACATTTCCAAATATATTTTGTCGTTAGTTTTTCCAATTCCTTAAAAACATAGTGTTGATTTTTATTGGGATTGCATTAAATCTGTAGAGTAGTTTGGGAAGGATAGACATCTAGATGATGTTTAGTCTTCCTATCCATGAACAGGGAATATTTTTCCATTTATTGAAGTCTTCTTTGATTTCCTTTAACAGTGTTGTGTAATTTTCTGTATATAAGTCCTGTACATCTTTAGTTAAATTTATTCCTAGGTATTTGATTCTTTTAGTTAGTATTGTAAATGGCATTTTTTCTTGATTTCCTCCTCTGATTTCTCATTTTTGGTGTACAGAAATGCTACTGAATTTTCAGCATTGATCTTATAGCCTGCCACATTACTGAACTCCTTTATAAGTTTGAGAACCTTTGTTACAGCTTTCTGTGGGCTCTCTATGCATAGGATCATGTCATCTGCAAATAATAAAATTTTAAATTCTTCTTTTCCAATCTGGATGCCTTTTATATCCTTTTCTTGACTCAGTTCTTGTGCAAGTACTTCTAAGACAATGTTAAATAAGAGTGGTGATAGTGGGCATCCTTGTCTTGTTCACGATCTCTGAGGGAAGGTTTTTAGGATTTCACCATTGAAGAATAGATAGCTTTGTGTTTTCCATATATACTCTTTATCATATTCAGGAAATTTCCTTCTATTCCTATATTTTGCAGTGTTTTTATCAGGAAAGAGTGCAGTATTTTATAGAATTATTTTTCTCCATCTATTTAAATGATCAGGTTTTTTTAATCTTTCAGTTTGTTTATGTGGTGTTTCATTGATTGATATTCTTATATTGAACCAACCTTGCATACCTGGGATGAAACCCACTTGGTAATGGTGTATAATCCTTTTGATGTGTTGTTGAATGGAATTAACAAGTATTTTGTTGAGAATTTTAGCATCGAGATTCATTAGAGAAATTGGTCTGTAATTTTCCTTTCTTGTGGTATATTTGTTTGGTTTTGGTATTAGGGTAATTTTGGCATCATAGAATGAGTTAGGCTATATTCCTTCTATTTCTCTTCTTTGGAAGAGCTTAAGAAGATTTGCCATTAGCTTTTTCTGGAATGTTTGTTAGAATTCAGCTGTCAAGCCATCTGTCCTGGACTATTCTTAGTTGGGAGGTTTTTGATGACTGAATCTATCTCTTTACCATAGTGCGCTGTTGAGTTCATCAATTTCTTCTTTCATCAATGTAGGCTGTTTGTGAGTTTCTAGAAAAGTTTTCATTTCCTCTAAATTACCATTCTTGCTGGCATATAATTTTTCGAAGTATCCTCTTATGATGCTCTTTATTTGTGTCGGGTCAGTAGTATTGTCACCTTGCTCATTCCTTATTTTTGTGTATTTGCATCTGTTCTCTCTTTTTTTTTGGTAGTCTGGATAAGGGTTTGTCAATTTTATTGATATTCTCAAAGAACCAGCTTTTGGTTTTGTTTGTTTTATTCTAGTGCTTTCATATTCTCTATTTCATTTAGTGATGTTCTAATCTTTGTTATTTCCTTCTTTCTACTTCCTTTAAGTTTAGTTTGTTGTTGTTTTTCCAATTCCTCCAAGTGTGCAGTTAGGTCTTCAATTTTAGCTCTTTCTTCTTTTTTAATATATGTATTTATGGCTATGAACTTCCCTCTCAGGACTGCTTTTGCTGCATCCCATAGATTTTGATATGTTGTGTTGTCATTTCCATTAGTTTCAAGGTAGTTACTGATTTCTTTTGAGATTTCCTCCTTGACCCACTGCTTGCCTAAGAGTGTGTTGTTTAACTTCCATATCCTTGTCCCTAACCTGTTTCTCTGGCCTTTAGTGATTTCCAATTTAATTCCATTGTCATCAGAGAAATTACTTTGTATAATCTCAATATTTCTGAATTCATTGAGTATTTTTCTGTGTCCTAGCATGTGGTCTATCTTGGAGTATGATCCATGTGCACTCGAGAAGAAGGTAAATCCTGATTTATTTGGGTTTATTGTTCTATATATGTCTATTAAGTTCAGGTCCTCTAATGTATTGTTGAAAGTCTTTGTATCTTTGTTGACTCTCTGTCTAAATGTTCTGTCTAATGATCATAATGGTGTAATAAAGTCCCCTGCTATAATAGTACAGGCATTTATTTCTCCACTTAGCTTTTCCAGAGTTTGCCTCATGAATTTTGAGGCACCCCGATTAGGTGTGTAAATGTTTATGATTGTTCTCTCTTCTTGAGAGAATAACCAATTTACTAATATATAGTGTCCATCTTTGTCTCTTACAATAGTTTTGCATTTAAAGTCTATTTTGTCTGATATTAGAATACATACTCCTGCCTTTTTGTGGCTATTGTTATCTTTTAAAATTGTTTTCCAGCCATTTACTCTCAGCCTCCATGAATCCCTGTGTTGAAGGTGGGTTTCTTATAGACGGCATGCAGATGGATCATATTTCTTTTCTATTCAGCCCATGTGTGTCTCTTGAGTGGTGAATTTAATCCATTAACAATCAGTATTATTACTTGCAAGGAATTTCTTACTTCAGCCATATTTTCTTTGGTTTAATGTATGTCATATTTTGTTTTGTCTCTGTTTTTGTCTTTTCGGTTGTTTTTTTTTTCCTTTCAACTTGTAGAACTTCCTTTAATATTTCTTGAAGTCCCAATTTCTTATTGACATTCTTTCTTAATTTCTGTTTATCTGTGAATATTTTGAACTCTCCATTATTTTTGAATGTCAGTTTTGCTGGATACAGAATTCATGGCTGGAAGATTTTTTTTTAGTACTTTGACTTTGTCATACCACTGTCTTCTTTCCTCCATGGTTTCAGATGAGAAATCAGCACTTAATCTTATTGTGTGTCCCTTATATGTGATGGTTCTCTTTTCTCTTGCTGCCTTGAGTGTTTTCTCTTTGTCTTGTGCATTGGACATTTTGACAAGTATATGTCTTGGAGTTGGCCTGTTGGGATTAATGCTGTTTGGTTTGCACTTTGCTTCATGGATCTGCACATCCATCTCTCTCAATAGGGTTGGGAGGTATACAACCATTATTTTCTTCAACACTCCTCTGTTCCCTTTCCCTTCTATTCTCCTTCTGGAATGCCCATAATGTGTATGTTTGTGTGTTTTGTGTTGTCAGTCAAATCCCTGCGTCTTTGCTGGATTTTTTATATTTTTTTGTCTATCTGTGATTTCAGCTGTATTGTCTTCCTCATCACTAATCCTTTCTTCTGCCTGTTCAAATCGGCTCTTATGTGAATCCAGCATCCTTTTGATTTCTTGGATTGTGCCATTGATCACCATTATATCTGTTATTTTTTTGTGTATATTTCCCATTTCTTCAGTATATTTTCCCAGTGCCTTCTTTATATCCCTAATGTCTTCCTACTCTTCATTAATTTGTTTCATGTTATTTGTTTCAGAATCTTCGATTAATTGTTTGATGTTCTGCATATATTCCTGCTTTTTAGTTTGTTCATTGGAGTGCCCCATGTCTTCCAGTTTCTCAGGGTGGTTTGTAATTTTTTGTTGCCTTCTAGTCATCATTTTATCTTGCTGGGTTTATTTAGTTGAATACCTTCTCTCTCTCCTCTCAAGATTTATTTAGTTGGTGGCTCTATGTGTGTGTTAACTTTTCTCTTTGATACTTTTTCTTCTTATTTTCTTTCCTTGTTTCTTTCTATATTACCTTGAAGGCAAAAACTTAGTTCCAGAGGAATTGAAAGATGTGATAAAGGAAGAAGGATAATAGTAGTATTGATAAAATTTAGAACAGAGGCCAAATAGGACTTAGTGTGTTGAATATTTAACTTGTGTAGGTAGTGTACTGTAACATGAAAAAAAACGTGGAGTTCCTACAATGGGCAGGGGAACCAAACAGAGGAATATATAAATAATGATTTAGAAGACTAGAATGATGAGGAGAGAGAGAAAGAGTAAAGAAAAGGCTAAAAGGAAAAAGCTAATATTAATAAAATAAGAAGAAAAAAAATAGATGGAATAGAAATTGGCAGACTTAAGTTGGGGGCTAATGAAAAATGTAGTGTCTAAGAAACACAACAGAAAGCAGAATGCCAAGAGATGAAGGAAGGTAAAGAGATAGCTTGGGATACAATATCAATATAGACAGAGAATGGGAAATCACTGAAGAAGAAGAACAGCAAAGAAGAGGTAAGCTAGGAGCACCTAATTTTTTAAAAAATGAAGGAAAATAGAAAGGGAGGAGGAAAGAGGAAAGAAAAGCAAGAGATAACAAATAAAGAGAGAAAAAACAAACAACCACACCAGCAAGCAGTCAAACAAAGCTAAGGATGAAGTGTTCCTTTTAGGGTCCTTGCAGATCCTCTCAGCCTGCTTGTGTTTTTAAATTTCCCTTCTGGGTTCTATCTGCAGAATTTGAGGCAGATTTTCAATATTAAACTAAATTAAGAACAGGAGTTCATTTTTTAAAGTGACTGTCTCCTACTTTTTTTTTTTTTTTGGCGATATAATGGACCCAAAGACATTCTTTGCTAGATCACCCCCTTCACCGAGGGGACCCTAAATAGGTTCGTGAAAACTAATCAAGCCCTTCCCACTTCCTGCCCTCCCTAGGGGAGTGAAGGTATGATGCTTGTCAGGGCAGAGTGATAAAACTGGCTGACTCCCCCACCTCTGGGGCCAGGCCTCAGTGTCAAAGTGCTGCTGGGTAAATCAGGTTTCCTCAGCAGAATGCCTCTACACTCAGACTGGCATTGTTTCAAGCCAGCTTATTGGATCCCCAAAGCTATGAGAGGGTTCAGACTGCCAAATCCACAGAAGTGAAACCACTCTACACCTTCTGTCAGAGCCCTCCCTCCCTCAGAATATGCTGCCTTAAACAAGGAGCATGAGTCACGGTTGCAGTATTCATGGTTGAAACCAGCCATTTTCCCTGTGGGTGGGTCTCAGCTGTCTGTGTTAATCACCAAAGGTAGGCTTGAAACTCAAGAATCTCCACCGATCACTCCACGCCATTGATCTGCCTGCTGCTAGGTGACCCAAGCTTCTCAGTCCATATGCCGACTGCAGAGAACTTGGGCAGGACCCTGCCCAAAATTCGCCATCCCCAGAGAGCTTTTCAGAGTATCTTCCTAAACTGATGCTATCTTGCCTCTCTCCTGTAGCATTTTCTTTTAAGGCACCCCAACCATTTATATTTTTTTCAGTTTTTCCCCTGATTCTGATGTGGATTCAACTTTAACAGCCGCTGAATTACAGTTGCCTGATTTCTACTTAACTCCAATTTTCTTTATTATTTCAAATCAGAAATGATCCTTTCAAAAATGGATGGTATACCTCTAATCTCAAGTATTTTAAGAAGTTGGGAAATTTATTTCTATTTTTACAATGTACTCAAATATTTCTCTCATATGTGATAAGCTATGGGATGAATGAAACTAGAGAATGCATGTATTTACAAACAGAAATGTGTACCCAAAAGAATCTTCCAATGCAGATCATTCTGAGGAAGGAGGAATGGGGATTGAGGATAGAGAAGGAATTTTACTGTTTGCCATAACAGAAATAAATTATTTTTATACTATTTGCACGGATAATTTGGTTATAATTCAAAATAAATTATGAAAATAGTACACAATGAAATCATACAAAGTGGTTGATTTGATTATAGTGATTTGTATCTGCAACATTACTGGAGGGGGCCACTTCTCTTCACCCTTTGCAAATACAGTCACCTATAAAGGAAAAGTGCTCCCTCCCCTGGTCACCCTCCCACTTTGCCTGGACGGGTGGAGGCCACCCTCAACAAGAGTGAGCACGGAGCATGAGGACCATGGATGAGACGGTGTGAAAGCCACACTGCTTTCTACACATGTCCAGTTTGAGGGCTGTTAACACCACAGGAGAAGTTGGACTTCCTGTTGCTTACTTCACAGTGAAGACCGGCCAGAAAGACTCACATCACTAACTGAGGCTGTGAGTGCTGAGCAGGGCTTTCTCCCTGTCCTCCTTTGCAGATCCAGAACCTATGACGATGCTTTTCATTGGGCCTCTGAGAGTTTTGTTCCATAAAGGGACATTCCCTCTCTGGATTGGGGAACTGCAGTGAACATGTGTTACATTCCAGTTTCTACAGTTGTTCATCAGCTTCTTCTCATTCTACCCCTCCGTTCTCTTCTTGGATTGAAGAAGTCTCCATCATTTCAACACTGTTACAAATCTGTTGAAAATTTAATATTTAATTAGTCACATAAATATTTGGCATCAGCACCCTCTGAGGTTTTTGCAATCTTTGCCTCTCTCTATAACCTCACTTCTATTCTTGTCAGCCCTAGGTGCCGGAACTTCCTGGGATTTCTATACTATTCATTAGGGTCACTGGCCTAATGTTGCTCATTCTGGTGATGTTATTGCTGTAGCCAATGCTGTAGTATGAATTTTGAAATTTCCTTCCAGTCACCAACAGTTTTCATCTTGGAATTGCTGTTTATTTAGCTTCCCCATATTGGAGAGGGTGAACGTAGAACTGGAAGCAGGAGAAATGAGTCTGTTCCTGAAAACCAGGAGAGGTACAATAAGAGCAGCCTCCACAGAGGGTCAATGCTGGATGCCAGGGATGGAGGTAATGGCAAAAGGAGCAAGAACAGGTAGTCTCCTCTCTATGCCCTGACTACTCTGTACACCAGACCCCAGGTCCCATGCTTTAATCTCACACTGAACACACTGAACCTGACTGAGGCAGATACAATACACTGCGGCATCTGTGACTTTATACTAGTCCCCAAAGCATGTGAATCCCCTGCCTGACTCCCTGTCTTGCAGGTTTTGCTGACCAAGAGCACTTCTCCCTCCGTCTTAACAGTAAACATTTGGCCTAGAGTGGAGACACACACAGTTTACAGGTGAATTCCCTGGAAGCAGCATCACACTGCCATTTGGGAACAGGGCAGCTCTCCAACCCTGTGTCCCTAGCTCTTTGAATTTGCAAAGCACTGCCAATGCAAAATACTTGAAATAGGTTGGCTTTTATTGGAATTTATTAGGGTTAAAGCTTAGAGTTCTGAGGTTGTAAAAATGTCTAAATCAAGTCATCATTAAAAATGCTGTCTTAACAAGGGTCAGCTACTGCTGGACTTCTGCCAAGGCAAAATGTTAGGCCTGCCTGTCTGTCTCTGCCTTCTCCTCCAAACTCACTTTCTCACTGAGCTCAGCAGTGGGCCATCAGATGCAATTAATCACACCTCTCCTTTCTCCTCTGGTCTGGATGTCTTCATTTTCAAGATGCTCTATGACTCCAGCCTCTGGCCTCTCCCTCATCCTCTCAGTGTTTCTGTGAACTCCACAGTTGTAGGAGATCCTGGAGTCATCTCTCATATGGCAGGGTAAACATGGCAGCAGTCTTTCTCTGTGGGTTCCATGTACGTAGGACTGCAGCACAATGATTGGGGTCCATCCTGGTGCGTGAAATCTAATCAGAGAACCTTATCTACACTAAAGCAATCTTACAAAAAGTGACTAATCAAATGGACCATTACCTGAATCTAAACAAACTGTCCTACATACAAAAGGCTTACACAAACAGCAATGGGTTAGTAGGAACATATTATTCTGGGGTCCTCACAAGACACAAACAAGGTCATTAACCCAGGGCACAAGGATCAAGATGGGTCTCCCAAGTCTGGGAGAAATGGAAACTCATGAAACAGTGGTTGTAACTATGGGTGTAGCCATCATTGTATAAAATTGTGTGCTGACAACCATTGCATTGTTCCCTAGAATGGTCAAAGAAAAACTTAATACACTGTGCTTTCTCAAACAAATCTTAGTTCCAAAATCAGGTCTGTAACTCAGAGAGGTGTGCCATTATTCCCATCCCCAGAGCCAGAGTGCACAGATTTTGCCTGGGGGGTGGGGTGGCAAAAGCAGGTTGTAAAACTGTAAGCCCCTAATTTATTCTCCAAAGAACTGATTACATTTACAACAGAAGGGAGAAATTCAACCCCAAAAGTACTCTCAAAAGCAGTAGAGATAGTCGAGAGCCTGAGAGTTAATTCATCTCAATCCTTCTGGAAGCAGTGAAATAAATACTTTTACAGATGAGTAAAAACTAATAAAGTTTGCTAGCATCAACTCACTTTAAAAGAAATGTAAAAGAATATTCATCAGGCAGAAAGAAAATAATCTGAAAACATTCAAGATTCAGGATGGATTGAAGAATAATACCTGTTAATTAAATTCATATATCTAAATGACTATTGAATGGATAAAGTAATAATGATATCCATGGCCTAGGACATCAATAAAGTGCTAAAATACACCATAAAATAATATATAGCATAATATCTGTAAATGGATATGTAGCAGTTGGATATCGTTATGAATTCCAAAAATAGGGGAGGATGCTTATAAACTGGTCTGTAATCTGGGCATGATTAAATTATGATAAGAGCATTGATTGGGCCACAGTCAATAGGGTGTTAAGCCATGCCCATTGGTAGTTGGGTTCTCAAACATAATCAGATATGGCATAGGATAGAGTTCGAGTAGTTTCTGATGTTGGCATTCTGATGAGCAAAGACAGAAGGCCCCTGGGAAAAGAGACAAGACATTCACCTGAGAGTTCACAGCTGGCCTTGTGGAGAGAGGCAAAGGTTATAGAGCCTCATAGTCTAGAGCTCACCTTGTGGAGGCAACAGAAGAGCTGAACCCAGACAAAAATGCAGCCCTGGGAATATAGGAACCCAAGAAGCCTGAACCCTGGCAAATGTCAGCAGCTGTCTTGCTCCAAGACTGGTTACAGATTTTGGTAAAGGAAGAAACTTATGCCTCAGGGCCGGGTAACTGTAAGCTTCTACCCAAATATATACCCTTTACAAAGCCCAACAGATTTCTGGTATTTTGCATCAGCACCTCTTTGGCTGACTAATAGAGGATATAAAATGTTTTAAAATACATTTTTTGGCAAGTCAATAACAAATAATGAGTGTATATTTGGAAAGGCAACCAAAAGTGTTTTAATTTTCCTGGAAAACTTTAAAGAATATTAAATAGCACATCAAATCCAAATAAATAGAAGAAAAAAATGTACAAAAATAGTCAGTCTGAAACAAAGTGTTTAGGATTTTCTGTGTTGAAATTTTGGCCTTTGTTCTGGAGCCTCCTTACTCATGCATTTTTGAAGCTGCACCTTTCTTATCCTGCAGAAGACTGAAGGTTCCATGGTTGATTTATGGGGTGTTGTCTTGTCCCCATCATAAATCAAGTGCTGTATCACTTCCACATTTCCTACTTATGAAGTCACCAAACTGGTTGTGATGCTCATTTGAAGCAAGAAGAGCCATGAATGATAGAACAAATAAAAAGGAGATATTGCTGTGCTGCCCAAATTGGATGCTTAGATGATTGATATTGGATCGTTCCTCTTTTTTAATGAATGCATTCAATGCTATCAATTTCGCTGTAGCACTGCTTTTGCTGCACCCCACAAACTATGAAGAAGTATAGGACATTAAGAAGCAGAAAAACCACATAACCAAATGCTTGTGAGTGAAGCTATACCCACTTCCACAAAGTACAGACTTAAGATGAAGGCAGAGAATGTAAGAAATTGGGGAAAATATATTCTCTGAATACAAGCATTTTTTTTCCTCAAAATAACACTTCACTTAGAAGGTATTTATATCATGCTTACCTAACCATGAAGGAATCTATGTAATAAAAAGTATGAAGACAATGAGTTTTGACAGTTGTCCATATTATAGGCCTCCCCTTTAACTATAATGAGTGTGAAAATTTCTTGGAAATTCAACCTCATAAGATACCTGAGAATTAGTCGTTCAGAGAAACCATTTGGGATTTCATGAATTTGGGAAAGTTAGAGTCACTTCAAAGAAACATGCAGGATTAAAATGCTGTGTGTGTAAGGAATATTGGAAATCCTCACCTAGGCTTTAAATCTCATTGAGGATGAAATATTCATACATTAGTTAGTATTGAAATGAATATGGGAATGCTTCCATCTTAAACAAAACCTCATGGAATATGAGATAATTCCAAGTAGAGAGAAACCATATGAGTGTCCTGAATGTAGTCTCCTCTTTACAGTCTTTTTTTTAACTTCTCATTTTAAAAGCTGTACTGGGGAATAAGCTTAGAAATGTAATAGATGTGGGAAGTTTTCAACATGACAGAAAACCTCTTTATTCATCAGAAATTTCTTACTTAAGAGAAATCATATATGTGGGAAAGCTTTAGTTTAAATGTCAAATCTCATATACAAGAGATTTTCTACTGCAAAGAAACACTATGCATGTAAGGCACATGAAGAAGACTTTAGGTACAAATCATTATCTTACTGAAAATGAAAAAACTCAAAGTGGACAGAAATAAAATGAATGTAAAGAATGCACACACCACTCAGAACTGAGTGGGAGAGAGTGTGGTCTACAGTGTGAACTGTGGTCTATGGTTGGTGGCAAGGCTCCAGGATGTAAGTTCATTGAGGTTGGTGGGCCACACTGTGGGAGATGTTTGTGTGGGATGTGGTGGGAGGTGTGGGAGGTGGGCAACATGGGAATTCCAGTGGGTTCCGTGTAATATTTTAGGTAATCTAAGCACCTCTTAAAATATATGTATATATATATATATAAATAACATTTTTGTTAGCAAATACACATATATGCATATATATTTATATATCATTTTGCAAATGTTTGTATGTATTGTGAGAATTTTGATTTTTACCCATAATTAAAAAAAAAAAAAAAGAATGCAGAAAAGCCTTCAGCTAAAAGCAATAATTCATTAAATATCAGAGCATTCATTCTGGAGAAAAGCCCTATATATAAAATGAATGTGGAAATGCCTTCAACCAGAGGGAAACCTCGTTAACCAGCTGAGAATATGTACCAGAGAGAAATCCTATGAATGTGATGGATGTGGGAAAGCTTTCATTCAGAAACCAAGCCTCATTACACACCAGAGAAGAAAAACTGGAGAGAAACCTTCTATCTGTAAGGAATGTAGGAAAGGTTTCAGTAGCAAATCAAATCACACTGACCATGAGAATATTCATAATGGAGGGAAATCCTATGTATGTAAGGTATGTGGAATAGCCTTCAGCCAGAAGCAGTATCTCATTAAACACTTCAACATTCATACTGGAGAGAAACCCTGTGCATGTAATGAATGTGTATCTCGAAAGAATCTCCACCTCCAGTCTAGGCAACTTGTTGCCAATCTCTTAAGGAAGTGGCTGTGACTGTGCAATTAAGGATGTATTTCTTCTCTTGGAAAAGTGCACTTGCAGTTTGTTCTGATGACTGTTCCTCCACATCTTCCTCCACACTCATCTGTGTTCAAATTGTTAGCACTAATTCATGCATAAGAACTCGAGATTTCTCTTAGTTTATGTAAAGATGGGCTTTCCACTTATTTCAAATTATCCAGGTTGTTTTCAATTGTTCTTCAATCCATTACATTCTGGGAAAACATTATAAAAATTACCATTTAAAAACAATGCTGCCCTTTATTGTAGTATTTTCTTATAAGGCAACCCAACCATTTATATTTTTTCAGTTTCTTCACCTGATTCTGATGTGGATTCAAGTTTAACAACCACTTAACTACAGTTGCCTGCTTTCTATTTCACTCCAATTTTCCTTATTATTTTAAATCAGAAATGATCCTTTCATAATTAGACAATATACTTCTAATCTCAAGTATTTTAAGAGGTTAGAAAATTCATTTATATTCTTAAGTAGTACTCCAATATTTTTCTCATATGTGTTAGGGTTTGGGATGGATGAAACTAGAGAATGCATGTATTTACAAACAGAAATGAGTATCCAAAGAATGTGCCAATGCAGATAATTATGAGGAAGGAGGAATGTTGGTTGAGGCTACAGAAGGAATTTGGTTCTTTGCCATAACAGACAAAAATTATTTTTATACTCTTTGCAAGGATAATTTGTTTATAATTTAACAGAAATTATGGAAATAAATACACAATTAAATCATACAAAGTGGTTGATTTGAAGATATTGATTTGTATCTGCAACATTACTGGGGTGGGGGGCACTTCCCATCACCCTTTGCAAATACAGTCACCCATAAAGGAAAAGTGCTCACTTCCCTTGGCCCCCTCCCTAGCCGCCTGGACTGGTGGAGACCTCCCTCATCAGGAGTGAGCACCTAGCACGAGGAGCATGGACACGACCTTGTGAAGGCCACACTGCTCTCTACACATGTCAGGTTAGAGGGCTGTTTACACCACAGGAGAAGACAGACTTCCTACTGCTTACTCCCCAGTGAAGACCCGCTAGAGTGACTCACATCACTCACTGAGGCTGTGACTGCTGATCAAGGGTTTCTCCCTGTTGTCCTTTATGCCTCCATAACTTATCATGATGGTTTGCATTGGGGCTCTAAGAGTTTGGTTCCCATATAGGATGCTCCCTCTCTGAATTGGGTGAACTGCAGTGAACACATATTACATTCCAGTTTTTTCAGTTGTACATCACCTTCTTTCCCTCAAACCCCTCCATTCTATTCTGGAATTGAAGAGATCTGCATCATTTTCAACACTGTTAAAAATGTGTTGAAAATTTAATATTTAATCTGAGAAACATCTGGCATCTGCACCCTGTGAGGTTTTCTGCAATAGTTACACTATCACACAACCTCACTTCTATTCTTGTCAGTCCTAAGCCCCAGGTCTTTCTGGGATTCCTGTAGTAATTATTAGGGTGACTGGCCTAATGTTGCTCATTCTGGTGATGTTATTGCTGTAGCCAATGCTGCAATGTGAATTTGACATTTCCTTCCTGACACCAAAATGTTTCATCTTCACATTGCTCTTTGTTTAGCTGCCCTAAGATTGGAGAAGGTGAATGTAGAACTAGAAGCAGGAGACCTGAGTCTGTGCCTGAGACCCAGGAGAGGTACAGTAAGAGTAGCCTCCTCAAAGGGTCCATGCTGGAGGCCAAGGGAAGGAGGGAAGTGCAAAAGGAGCAGGAGCAGGAAGTCTCTCTGTGCCCTGACTCCTCTGCTGCACCAGACCCCAGGTCCCATGCTTTACTCTGCTCCTGCGCACCTGGCCAATCCCTGCCTGAGGCAGGTATATCATACTGGGGCATCTGTGACTTTAGTCTAGTTCCCAAACCATGTGACACCCCTGCCTGACTCCTTGTCTTACAGGCCATGGGTGGCCAAGAGCACCTCCCCCTCCATTTTAAGAGTAGCCATTCACCCCTGCTCTGGTTCCACACAGGGATTACAGGTGAATTCAATGGGCAGCAGCATCACACTGCCAACAGGCAGCTCCCCAACCCTGTGCCCCTAGCTGTTTGCATTTGCCAAACATTGCCAATGCAAAATACCAGAAATTGGTTGGCTTTTATTGGAATTTATTAGAGTTAAATCTTGCAGTTCTGAGGCTGTGAAAAATGTAAAATCAAGGCAACATCAAAAATGCTGTCTTAACAAGGATCAGCTGCTGCTGGACGCCTGCCAAGGTAAAATGTTCAGCCTGCCTGTCTCTCTCTGCCTTCTCATCGAAACTCCCTTTCACCCTGAGCTCAGTAGAGGGCCATCAGAAACAATTGCTCACACCTCTCCCTTCTCCTCTGGCCTGGATATCTTCAGCTTCCAGCTGCTCCATTACTCCCACCTCTGACCTCTCACTCATTCTCTCAGGGTTTCTGTGTCTCTCCAAAGCTGTAGTACATCCTGGAGCACTCTCCCAAATCTCAGGGTAAACATGGCAGCACTCTTTCTCTGTGTGTTCCATGTATGTACGATTTCAGCACAATGATTGGTGTCCATCCTCGTGCCTGAAATCTAATCAGAGGCCCATAACTAAACTAAAACAATCTAACAAAAGTGACCTAATGGAAAGGACCCTTATCTGAATCTAACCAAAATGTCCTACATACAAAAGGCTTACACACACAGCAATGGGTAGTAGGAACATACATTTCCGGAGTCCACTCAAGGCTCAAATGAGTGCATTAACCCAGGGCTCCAGGATCAGGAGGGTTATCCTAAGTCCAGGAGTTATGGGATCTCATGAAGCAGTGGTGCATTTTGGGTGTGACTATCATTGTGCAAAATTTGGTGCTGACCACCATTGCACTGGTCCCTAGAATGGTCCCAAGAAGAACTCAATATACTGCACTTTCTCCACCAAATCTTAGCTCCAAAATTATGTGTGTAACTCAGAGAGATGTGCCATTATTCCCATCCCCAAAACCAGAGCCCACAGATTTTGCATGGGGGGGGTGGGGTTGCAGGAAGCAGAGTGTAAAACTGAAAGGCACTAATTTCTTCTCCAAAGAACTGATTGCATTTACAACAGAATGGAGAAATTCTAACCTATGGCTGCTCTCAAAAGCAGTGGAGATCATCAAGGGCCTGAGATTTAATTCATCTCAATCCTTCAGGAAGAAGTGAAATAAATACTTTTACAGATGAGTAAAAACTAATAAAGTTTTCTAGAAGAAACTCACTTTAAAAGAAATGTAAAAGAATATTCATCAGGCAGAAAGAAAACAATCTCAGATGATTCAAGATTCATGATGAATTGAAGAACAATATCTGTTAATTAAATTCATATATATAAATGACTATTGAATGGATAAAGTAACAATGATATCTGAGGCCTAGAACATCAATAAAGTGTTAAAATACACCATAAAATAATATATACCAATAAGATGGGTAAATGGATATGTACCAGTTGGATATCATTATGAATTCCAAAAATAGATATTGGATGATGCTTGTAAACTGGTCTTTTAATGTGGGCATGATTCACTTATGATAAGGGCATTGATTGGGCTACAGTCAGTAGGACGTTGAGCTCTGCCCCTTGGTGGGTTGTGTCTCAAACATAAAAAGATATGGCAAAGGAGAAAGCTGGAGTAGTTTCTGATGTTGGAGTTCTGATGAGCAAGGAAAGAAAGCCCCAGTGAAAAGAGAAACCATTTACCTGAGGGTTCACAGTTGACCTTGTGGAGAGAGACAAAGCTTAGAGAACCTCATATTCTACAGCTGACTTTGTGGAGGAAACAGAGGATCAGAGCCCAGAAAAAAATACAGCCCTGGGAAGACAAGAACACAGAAGCCTAAACCCTGGCAAATATTGGCAACTGTCTTGCTCCAAGATGGGTTAACACACTTTGGTGGAGGAAGAAACTTATGTTTTATGGCCTGGTAACTGTAAGCTTCTACCCTAAATAAATGCCCTTTACAAAGACCAACAGATTTCTGGTATTATGCAACAGCACCCCTTTGGCTGACTAATACAGGATATAAAATGTTTTAAAATACGTCATTTCACAAACAAATAACAAATAATAAGTGTAGATTTGGAAAGGAAAACAAATGTGTTATAATTTCCCCGGTAAAATTTAAAGAATATTAAATAATGCATCTCATCCAAATAAATTGAAAAAAAAATTGAACAAAAATAGTCAGTCCAAAACAAAGTGTTCAGGATTTACTGTGTTGCCATTTTGGCCTTTGTTCTGGGGCCACCTCACTTGTGCATTTTGGAAGCTGCACCTTTCTTATCCTTCAGAATCCTGATGGTTCCAGGGTTGATTTATGGGGTGTTGTTTTGTCCCCATCATAAATCAAGTGCTGTATCACTTCCCCATTTCCTACTTATGAAGAAACCAAACTGGATGTGATGCTCATTTGAAGAAAGAAGAGCCATAAATGATAGAACAAATAAAAGGAGATATTGTTGCACTTCCTAAATTGGATGCCTAGATGATTGATATTGTATCTTTCCTCTTTTCTAATGAATGCATTCAATGCTATCAGTTTCCCTGTAGCACTGCTTTTGCTGCACCTCACAAACTATGAAGAAACATAGGACATTAAGAAGCAGAAAGAACCACATAACCAGAGGCTTGTGAGTGAAGCTATATCCACTTCCACAACACTACAGACTTAAGATGAAGGCAGAGAATGTAAGAAAGTTGGGTAAATATTTTCTGTGACCACAAGCATTATTTCCTCAAAATAATACTTCTATGAAGGGAACTTCACATAGAAGGTATTTGCATCATGCTTACCTAAACATGAAGGAATTTTTATAAGGGAAAAATAATGACGAGAATGAGTTTTTCCAGTTCGCCCACATGGTATTCCTACCCTTTAAGTGTAAAGAGTGTGAAGTTTTCTTGGAAATTCAACCTTATGAGATACCTGAGAATTAATCCTTCAGAGAAAACTTTTGGAATTTCATGAATTTGGGAAATCTGGAGTCACATCATAGAAAGATGCAGCAGTAAAACCCTGTGTATGTAAAGATTATTGGAAATCCTTCAGCAAGGTAGTAAATCTTATTGAGCAGGAAATATTCATTTATCAGTTAGTATTGTAATGAACTTAGGAATGCTTCCATCTGAAAGAAAATCTCATGGAATATGAGAAAATTCAAACTAGAAAGAAACCATATGAGTATCCTGAATGAAGTCTGCTCTTTACATTCATTTTTTTCTCCTCATCTTAAAAACCATACAGGGGAACAAGCATAGAAATGTAATACATTTGGGAAAGTTTTCAATCCAACAGAAATCCTCTTTATTCATCAGAAAATTCTTACTGAGGAGAAATCAAATATATGTGTGAAAGCTTTAATTCAAATGTCAAATCTCAGAAACAAGAAATTTCCTACTGTAAAGAAATCCTATGCATATAAGGCATGAGAAAAAGCTTTTAGGTACACATCATATCTCACAGAACATGAAAAAACTCATAGTGGACAGAAACAAATTGAATGTAAAGAATGCAGAAAAGCCCTCAGCCAAAAGCAATACTTCATTAAACATCAGAGCATTCATTCTGGAGAAAAACCCAATATATGCAATGAATGTGGAAAAGCCTTCAACCAGAAGGAAAACCTCGTTAACCATGTGAGAATATGTACTGGAGAGAACCCTATGAATGTGATGGACGTGGGAAAGCTTTCATTCAGAAACCAAGACCCATTATGCGCCAGAGAAGACAAACTGGAGAGAAACCCTATATCTGTAAGGATTGTAGGAAAGCCTTCAGTAGCAAATCAAATCTCACTGACCATGTGAAAATTCATAGTGGAGGGAAACCCTATATATGTAAGGAATGTGGTATAGCCTTCAGCCAGAGGCAGGATCTCATTAAATATTACAACATTCATACTGGAGAGAAACCATGTGAATTGAATGAATATGAATGTACAAAGAATCTCCACCTCCAGTCTGTTCAACTTGTTGCCAATCTTTTAAGGAAGCGGCTATGACTGTGCAATTCAGGATGTCTTTCTACTTTTGGAAAAGTGCACTTGCAGTTTGTTCTGAGATCTTCTCCTCCCACATCTTCTCCGTCACTCATCCGTGTTCAATTTGTTACCACTAATTAATACATCAGAACCCAAGATTTCTCTTAGTTAATGTAAAGATGGGATTCCCACTTATTTCAAATTATCCTGGTAGTTTTTAGTGGTTCTTCAATCCATTCCATTCTGGGTAAACATTTAAAAAATTACCATTTAAAAAATAATGCTGTTATTGTAGTATTTTCTTATAAGGCACCCCAACCATTTATATTTTTTCAGTGTCTTCACCTGATTCTGATGTGGATTCAAGTTTAACAGCCACTGAACTAAAGTGGCCTGCTTTCTTCATAACTCCTACTTTCCTTAGTATTTTTTGTATCAGAAATGATCCTTTCATAAGTATTTAATATACTTCTAATCTCAATTATTTTAAGTGGTTAGAAAATTTATTTATATTATTAATTTGTACTCCAATATTTTTCTCATATGTGATAAGGTGTGGGATGGATGAAACTAGAGAATGCATGTATTTACAAACAGAAATGTGTACCCAAAGCAATCTACCAATGCAGATAATTCTGAGGTAGAAAGAATGGGGATTTAGACTAAGAAGAAATTTTACTGTTTGCCATAACAAACATAAATTTTTTTGTACTCTTCACACAGATAATTTGGTAATAATTTAAAATAAATTATGAAAATAGTCCTCAATGAAATCATACAACTTGGTTGATTTGATGATATCGATTTGTATCTGCAACATTACTTGGGGGAGCACTTACCCTCACCCTTTGCGAATGCAGTCGCCCATAAAAGAAAAGCGCTCACATCCCATGGCCCCTCCCCAGCTTCCTGGACAGGGGGAGGCCTCCCACAGCAAGAGTGGGCATGGAGCACGAGGAGCATGGAGGCGAGAAGGTGAAGGCCACACTGCTCTTTACACATGTCCGGTTAGAGGGCTCTTACCACCACAGGAGAAGACAGACATCCTGCTGCTTACTTCACATTGATGACTGGATAGTTTAACTCCCATCACTAACTGAGGCTGTGACTGCAGAAAAGGGCTTTATCCCTGTGCTCCTGTGCAGATCAAGAGCCTATGAAGATGGTTCTCATTGGGGCACTGAGGGTTTGGTTCCAGAAAAGGACATTCCCTCTCTGGCTTGGGGGTACTACAGTGAACACGTGATATATTCCAGCTTCTTCTGTTGTTCATCACCTTCTTTCCATCCAACCTCTCCATTCTCTTCTGGGATTGAAGGGTTCTGCATCATTTTCAACTCTGTAAAAGTAGTGTTGAAAATTTAATATTTAATTAGTCTGAGAAATATCTGGCATCTGCACACTCTGAGGTTTTCTGCAATTACTGCACAATCTCGTAACCTCACTTCTATTCTTGTCGGCCTTATGCCTCAGGAATTTCTGGGATTACCATACTATATATTAGGGTCACTGCCCTAATGTTGCTCATTCTGATGATGTTATTGCTGTAACCAATGCTGTTATATGAATTTTGACATTTCCTTCCTGGCTCCAAAAGGTTTCATCTTGGCATTGCTCTTTCTTTAGCTGCCCCAAGATTGGAGAAGGTGAACATAGAACTGGAAGCAGGAGACCTGAGTCTATGCCTGAGACCCAGGAGGGGTACAGTAAGAGCAGATTCCTCAGAGGGTCAAGGCTGGAGGCCAATGGAAGGAGGGAAGGGCAAAAGGAATAGGAGCAGGAAGTGTTCTTTCTGTGCCTTGACTCCTCTGCTGCACCAGTCCCCAGGACCCATGCTTTTATTTGCCACTGCCCACCTGTCCAACCCCTTGCTGTGGCAGGTACATCATACTGAGTAATCTGTGACTTTAGACTAGTCCCCAAATCATGTGAATCCCCTGCCTGAAACCCTGTCTTTCAAGCCTTGCTGGGCAAGAACAATTACCCCTCCATCTTATGAGTACACATTCCCACCCAGTCTGGAGACACCCACAGTTTACTGGTGAATTCACTGGGCAGCAGTATCACAGTGCTCTTTGGGAAGAGGGCAGCTCTCCATCCCTGTGTCCATAGCTGTTTGGTTTGTCAAGTGTTGCCAATGCAAAATACCAGAAGTAGGATGGATTTATTGGAATTTATTAGGGTTAAAACTTACAGTTCTGATGCTGTGAAAATGACCAAATCAAGGCATCATGAAAAATGCAGTCTTAACAAGGGTCAGCTGCAGCTGGACTCCTGCCAAGGCAAAATGTTGGGCCTGCCTGTCTCTCTCTGCCTTCTCCTCAAATTCACTTTCTCCCTGATGTCAGCAGTGGGTCATCAGACACAATTGCTCACACTTCTGCCTTCCCCTCTGCCCTTGATGTCTTCAACTTCAAGCTGCTCCATGACTCCAGCCTCCGGCCTCTCCTTAAGCCTCTTAGGGTTTCTATGTCTCTCCAAAGCTGTAGGAGATCCTGGAACCCTCTCCCACATGACAGAGTAAACATGGCAACACTCTTTCTCTGTGGGTTCCATATATGTAGGGCTTCAGCACAATAATTGGGGTACATCCTGGTGCCTGAAATCTAATCAGAGGCCCTTAACTAAACTAAAGCAATCTAACAAAAAGTGAACTAATCGAAAGGTCCCTTATCTGAATCTCACCAAAATGTCTAATATACAAAAGGCTTACACACCCAGCAATGGGAGAGTAGAAACATACATTTCTGGGATCCATACAAGATTCAAATGAGGGCATTAACCCAGGGCACAGGGATCAGGAGGGTTCTCCTAAGTCTAGAAAAAATGGGAACTCATGAAGCAGTGGCTGTATTTTGGGTGTGCCCATCATTGAGCAAAATCAGGTGCTGGGCACCATTGAAATGGTCTCTAGAATTGTCCCAAGAAGAACTCAATATACTGTACATTCTGCACTGAATCTTAGCTCCAAAATCAGTTGTGCAACTCAGAGATGTTTGGCATTATTCCCATCCCCAAAGCCAGAGTGCACAGATTTTTGCTGGGTAATGGGTGGGCAGGAAGCAGGCTGTAAAACTGAAATCCCCTAATTTCTTCTCCACAGAACTGATTACATTTCCAACAGTATGGAAAAATTCAACCTCAACGGTGCTCTCTAAAGCAGGTGAGATCATCCAGGGCCTGAGATTTAATGCAACTTAATCCTTCAGAAAAAATTGAAAGAAATACTTTTACAGATGACTAAAATCTAATAAAGTTTGCTAGCAGCAACTGACTTTAAAAGAAATGTAAAAGAATATTCTTCAGGCAGAAGGAAAATAATTTCAGAAGGTTCAAGTTACAGGATGGATGGAAGAACAATATCTGTTAATTAAATTCATATATCTAAATGACTATAGAATGGATACAGTAATAATGATATCCGTGGCCTAAGACATCAATAAAGTGTTAATATACACCATAAAATAATGTATAGTATAAGATGGGTGAATGGATATGTAGCAGTTGGATATCATCCTGAATTCCAAAAATAGATATTGGATTACGCTTGTAAACGGATCTGTTAATTTGGGCATGGTTAAGTTATGATAAGGGTGTTGGCTGGACCAGAGTCGGTAGGGCATCATGTCCTGCCCATTGGTGGGTGGGGCCTCAAACATAGAAAGACATAGCAAAGGACAGAGTGGGAATAGTTTTGATGTTGGAGTTCTGATGAGCAAGCACAGATGGCCCTGAAGAAAAGAGTCAAGCCATTCACCTGACAGTTCACAGCTGGCCTTGTGGAGAAAGGCAAAGCTTAAAGAGCTTTATAGTCTACAGCTGACCTTGTGGAAGAAAGAGAGGAGCTGAGCCCAGAGAGAAATGCAGCCCTGGGAAGAGTAGAACCCAAGAAGCCTGAACCCTGGCACATGTTGGCAGCTGTCTTGCTCCAAGACAGGATAACAGAACTTGGTGAAGGAAGAAACTTATCCTTTATGACTGGTGTCTGTAAGCTTCTAACCCAAATAAATACCCTTTATAAAGACCAACAGATTTCTGGTATTTTGTATCACATCCCTTTGACTGACTAATACAGGATATAAAAGGTTTTAAAATACTTTTTTGGCAAGTCAATTACAAATAATAAGTGCAGGTTTGGAAAGGCAAACAAAAGTGTTATAATTTCCCTGGTAAACTTTAAAGAATATTAAATAGTGAATCTCATTCAAATAAATAGAAGAAAAAATTGAACAAAAATAGTCAGCCCAAACCAAAGTGTTTAGGATTTCCTGGGTTGCCTTTTGGGCTTTTTTCTGGGGTCATCTTACTCGTGCAACTTTGTAAGCTGCACCTTTCTTATCCTTCAGAAGCCTGAAGGTTACAGGGTTGACTTATTGGGTGTTGTTTTGTCCTCATCATAAATCAAGTTCTGTATCACTTGCCCATTTCCTAGTTATGAAGGAACCAAACTGGATGTGATGCTAATTTGAAGCCAGAAGAACCATGAATGATAGAACAAATAGAAAGGGAATCTTTTTGCACTTCGAAAATTGATCACTTAGATGATTGATGCTGGATCTTTCCTCTTTTCTAATGAATGCACTAAATGCTATAAATTTCCCTCTGCGCATTGCTTTTGTTGCATCCCACAAACTATGAAGAAGCATAGGACATTAAGAAGCAGAAAGAACCACATAACAAGAGGCTTGTGAGTGAAGCTATATCCACTTGAACAACAGTACAGACTTAAGATGAAGGCAGAGAATGTAAGGAAGTTGGGAAAGCATTTTCTCTGATCACATGCTGAATTACAACAAATGGCTCCAAACATGGGGCACGACTTGTCTTTTATCTGGATAAGTGTTGTGGAAACAAGGACCACTGGGTCAGATGGTCCTTGCATTCGGTTGGTGATTTGAATAATCTTGATCATCAGGGTAATGGGTAACCAGTCGACTCGGTTAGAGGAATATTCCCTAGATTTGAAGACCCTGTTAAAGAATACAGGTGTATCTGTGTCGATCCTAGAGTTCCTAGGAGTCTTTTCTCTTGTACAGAGACATCATTATTGGCTTCAGCCGCAAGGCCAGAATATTGTAAACCTGAAACAATGGAAGTTAGTAATGAAAGCTTTAAAAAGAGCTTCTCAATGGGGTAAAATAATTCACATTCTTGTATGGTCTTTGTATAGTCTTATTTCTTTTGCTCTAATCTTTACAGTCAGATGAAAATGAAGATATTAAAATGAATACTGCTTTTGCTAAAACTGTAACAAAAAATATAATAATGATTTTAATGAAAATATATATGAAAAAAATAATGAACAAGCAAAAAAAGATAAACTCATGTCTAAAAAAAGAAAAAAGAAAGAAAAAGGGAGTTTATGGAAATTTTCCAGTGGTCATTAAGCAATCTGCTCCAGAAGATGATTTATTGGCTTTTGAACCAGCGTCTGCTCCTACTAAGGTATCTACTGATCCATTTACAACATTTGATGACCCTCCAAAAGTTTCTGTTTTAGTGCCAGCACCATCATCTTCAATTATGAAGAGTATAGCGCAGAGATGTAGAGAAAGAAATTCAGAGACTATGCAATAATTTTTTTACTTTTCCAATAAAATATCTCAAATTACAGTACATGCTAACAATCCCCAAGGGGGTGTACACTATGAGCATGCTCCTATTCCCTTTAAAACTATCAAGAAATAAAAACAAGCATGCACTCGTTATGGTGTAAATTCTCCTTATACACAAGAATTGGTGCAAGAAATGGCACAAGCAAACAGATTAATACACTGGGAGAGGGATTTGTTAGCTCAAACTGTATTTCATTCAGCAGAAATTATTCAATCTAAAACTTGGTGGGCTGATGAACATAATATTGTAGCACGATGAAATCAACAGCAAAATCCACCAGTGCCTATTACTGCTGAAAAAATAGTAGGAGAAGGTCAATGGGCTGGAATTCCTCGCCAAGTTCAATATGATGATATTGCCATTGTACAAGTGCGATTGTGCTGTGTAGCTGTCTGGTGATGAATCTCCACCCCTGGACAGGCTGTACAATCATTTTCAAAAATTGTTCAAGGAAATACTGAACCCTATGCTGAATTTGTAGCAAGGCTGGCAGATGTAGTCAACAAGACAGTAACTCAATCTGATCTTTAAAAAAATGCTTATTCTAATGTTGGTTTTGATTATGCAAACAGTGAGTGTAAAAAGGCTTTATATCCAATAAAGGCAAATGGAAGTACTTTACAGGATTATGTAAAAATATTCCAAAACATTGGGCCTTATACCTATAACATGAACCTTTTTGCAGCAGCTCTAAAGGGTCGTAGTCCTATTATTACTAATTTAAATAGATTTAAATGTGGGAAACCAGGTCATATGAAAAAATATTGCCAAGCCAAACTAGTGTAAGAGTTCCATTTAGGGGCAATAATAAATCAGTACCAACTCGTGTGTGTCCAAAATGCCCAAAAGGGTACACTGGGCCAAGGAATGCCCTTCTAAATATCATAAAAATGGTATTCTCACTAATAAGTTTAGAAACTTCAACCACGCCTTACTCAAGGCCCTCAGACAAAAAATATGAGCACATTTCCTAGCCTTGCTCAAATCTACCCAGTCAGCAGCAAAGCAGTTCACTCTGGCCTGTAACAGAACTTAAGGCAGTTATCAAAAGCAGTATAGCTGTCAATCCTTCCTCAGCTGAAACTAAGTTTATTACAACTTCACTGGGTATACACAAAATTAGGAACAGGAATTAAAGAGCCTATCTGAGAAATCTGAACTTTGAGCCTAAGTGTACTCCTAAGGAGTAGTAATCCAAAATATACTTATTAAATATCTTTATAAACTGCTAAATTAGAGCTTAACTGTATTTATGCTGTTTAAGTTGTCCTGACTGGTTGCAGATTATGAACAAGAGTGTTTCAAAGAACAAGCTTATATATTACAGCAACACAGATTCCAGAAAAAATCTTAAAAACAGTAAAATCAAAGTTGTGAAATCATGGAGGGCTTGAAGACAGCCATACCAAAGGAGTGAAAATTATGGGTCAAATTAGTAAGCATTATGTTTCTGTTAGTGTGCCATAATTCTTTTTTGTATTTGTCTGTTCTGTGTCAGTGTATATTTTAATACCTCCAGATGTCAATATTAAATTGATAAATGAAAATTATTATAAGAGCTCTATTCAAATGGCCAAAAATTATATAAGCACTTATATTAATAAATAAATATGGACATTAGTTTAAAATAATAAAAAATTTTGTCCTCAAATTAAAGAATTATTCTAACAAGTTTGTTTAATGTTGATGGTAATTATATGTTGTCAGAAGTTTGCTTGGAAATAGGTGCCAAAATCATTGTGGTAACTTAAGTATGGAAGGTATATAGAATGTGCTTTTATTATTAAAGAAAAGAAAGTAATTTTATCCTAAGATAAAATAACCAGTTAGTAAAGCAATGTAAAATGTCAGAAAAAAACTGAATAAATGTGAGAGCAAATGGCTTGTGAAAATGGAATTTTTGTGGTCAAAGCTAAGTAAAATTTAAGCAATCTATTTCTAAAAAATGTAAAAGCTTTAATGTCAAACAATGTAATAATATGAAATTGAAGATTTATTCTTTCTCAAAGTTTCTCAAGACAGTTAGTATGTTTTAGTAAAAGTTTACAGAGATTTTCTCCTAAATAATCAGTATGCAATAAAGAAAGTCTGTTTTATTAAAATAGCTTCTTGTACTTTAACCTTATCATTTCCATGGAAAACAGTGTTGTGTTCCTTCCTGAGGAGGCTGGCCCCTTCCTCGGAAATTAGCAAAATACTCACAAGTTGGCATCTATAGTATCAAATTTATTAATCCTAAACACAGTCAATCAAAATTCTAGTATCAATTTCTACTTTAACATTTCCCAGCTAAAAGCTAAATATTGGTAAGTATATATATATAAGACAGCTCTCTTTCTCTGTCATTTTTAAACTTTGCCCAATATTGACTTAATCTTTTAATTAGTTATTTTATTTGTTTCTCACCCAAATTTTCAATATTAGCTTATTAAACAAAATATATATTAATGTTTATCTTATATCTATCCAGGACTCTAGTCAAAAATAAGCCAAGTATATCAGTATATCCCCTGATTTAGTAAGCCTGTGAATGTATATATAGTTATCATCAAAAATTAACAGTTAAATTTATATAAATGTTTCAAAAACAAAAAAAGGTGGAAATGGTGAAGTGTGAGAACAATTATATCAAGCATTATTTACAGTAAATTTTTTAAACCAAAGGTCAGAATCATATACATCAGCAGCAGAGCATTTCTTGCAAAAATCAGGCAAAAATACAGAAACAAATATTGGACAACTAGTTTATTGAAAGAATAAAGATAATAATCAATGGGAAAAGGCAGAAGTTAAGTTAGGATATAGGATCAAGGTTTTGCTCTCATCATTACAGGTAAAGGAGACGAGCTTTGGGTCCTCTCCAGACGTCTGAAACCTGGACATAAACAAGCCAGAGAAGCTGACACAAAAAGCAGAAAAGATGGATAGTTCTACTGTGGTTCTAATAGGATGATGGTGTCAAGGAATATCGCTTCTGGTTCACATGAATCACTACTGGCAGTCTTCCCCTGAGAGTCAATTCCTTTGGTACTTTTTAAATCATTAATTGAAGAGAACCAAACTTTTGACTGAATTAATTATAGCTGCTTTATTAGGGCTTATAAATATTATTACAGCTGCTGCTGTGGCAGAAACTTCTCTACATGAGACTATCCAAATGTGACAATATGTTAGAAATTGACATAAAAATGCTAGTGAGCTATGGCATAGTCAGGTATATAGTAATGAGCAGATTAACAATCTTAATTATTTAGAGATGGCTGTTACACAAATGGGAGATCAGGTATATAATCTAAATATAAACCAAGATTTGAAGTGTGATTAGAATGAAAGTTCTTTTTGTATCACTCCTCTCCCATACAATGATTCCCATTATGAATGGAAGAATTAAAAATCCTTTAATAGGTCATCACACAATTTTATCTATAGAAATTACAGATTTGCAAAAAAGAATTTTGAGCATGTTTCCAAATCAACTTACTACACTTCCAGGTAGCTATTTTTGGCAAACTCTGACACATCAATTAAATAAAATAAACCCCTTACATTGGTGGAAATCATCCTCTGTACTTGATAACTTTGGTGTGTTGATCATTGGTGCTCTGCTACTATTAACTGTATTAGGAGGCATTTGCAAAGCCATGCTGTCCTGCATTAATATAGCTGAAAAGGCCTGTCATGCCAATAACTTGATTTTGCTTAAAACCATTAACTCTGAAAATCCCTGTCCATGGAGCTTGGCTGGTGGCCAGTGATGGGTAAGACCTTCAGAAGAGGGCAACATAAGACAGGCAGAGTCACCCTGGACAAAAAACAAAAAAGGGGTAATTGTTGGAAAAGATGCTGAGAGCCATAGCATAAAGGGGTAATCATTTAAAAAGTATGTTTGCAGGCAGAGAAACATTAGTAAATGTCTCCAAGGACACTGCATACTACAGACATCAGTGGGAATTGGCAGAGAAGAATGAACAGACCACTAAGATGTTATTGCCTGAATTCCCAAGAAAGATAACCTGGGAACACAAAAAGAGGCAGCGCTCTCACGGAACAAGTTGAGAAATTAATAAAAATCCCCTATTTTGTTATCAGCTTTGAAGTAAAAAAAGCAACTTCAGCCTAAATAAACTTGGCTGCATTCCACATGGAGTGAGGTCCCCTGATCCCCAACTTTCTTTGGATCATTCCCAGCACCATCTACCTCCACATTGAATTACAACAGCCTGATTTCTACTTCACTTCAATTTTCCTTAGTATTTTAAATCAGAAATGATCCATTCGTAATTAGATGATATATTTCTAATCTCAAGTATTTTAAGAAGTTAGAAAATTTATTCATATTCTTAAGTTGTACTCCAAAATTCCATCTGAAAAAAAACCTCATGGAATATGAGAAAATTCAAACTAGAGAGAAACCATGTGAGTGTCCTGAATGTAGTCTGCTCTTTACAATCGTTTTCCACTCCTAATTTTAAAAACCAAACTGGGTAAAAGGATAGAAATGTTATACATGTGGGAAAGTTTTCAACCTAACAGAAAACTTCTTAATTCATCAGAAAATTCTTACAGAAAGGAAATGATATATATGTGGAAAGCTTTAATTCAAATGTCAAATCTCAGGTACAAGAAGTTTCCTAGTGCAAAGAAACCCTATGCATGTAAGGCATGTGAAAAATCCATTAGGTACAAATTATATCTCACAGAACATGAAAAAAACTCATAATGCAGAGAAACAAAATGAATGTAAAGAATGCAGAAAAGCCTTCAGCCAAAAGCAGGAGTTCATTAAACATGACAGCATTCATTCTGGAGAAAAACTTTACATATGCAAAGAATGAGGAAAAGCTTCACCCAGAAGGAAAACTTCATTAACCTTCTGAGAATACATAGTGGATAGAAGCCTAATGAATGTGATGGACGTGAGAAAGCTTTCATTTAGAAATCAAGCCTCATTACCCACCAGGGAAGACAAACTGGAGGGAAACCCTATATATGTAAGGAACGTAAGAAAGACTTCATTAGCAAATCAAATCTCCCTGATCATGAGAAAATTCATACCGAAGGGAAACACTATATATGTAAGAAATGTGGAAGAGACTTCAGCCAGAGGATGTATCTCATTAAACATTACAACATTCATACTGGAGAGAAACCCTGTGAATGTAATGAATGTGAATCTCCAAAAAATCTCCACCTCCAGTCTGTGCAACTTGTTGCCAATTTTTAAGGAAGTGGCTGTGACTGTGCAATTCAGGATGCCTTTCTCCTCTTGGAAAAGTGCACTTGCAGTTTGTTCTGAGAAATTCTCCTCCCACATCTTCTTCCACATTCATGTGTGTTTAATTTGTTATCACTAATTAATGCATCAGAACTCGAGATTTCTCTTCATTGATGTAAAGATGGGCTTTCCATGTATTTCAAATTATCCTGTTTTTTCACTAGTTCTTCAATCTATCACAATCTGGGAAAGCATTTAAAAATTACCATTTAAAAAATAATGCTGCCCATTATTGTAGCATTTTCTTATAAGGCACCCCAACCATTTATATTTTTTTAGTTCCTTCACCTGATTCTGATGTGTATTCACCTTTAACAGCCACTGAACTACAGGGACCTGTTTCCTACTTAGCTACAATTTTCTTTATTAATTTAAATCAGAAATGATCCTTTCATAATTAGATGATTTACTTCTAATCTCAAGTATTTTAAGAATTTAGAAAATTTATTTATATTCCTAAGGTGTACTCCAATATCTTTCTCATATCTGACAGGGTGTGGGATGGATGAAACTAGAGGATGCATGTATTTAAAAACAGTACCCAAAAATGTCTGCCAATGCAGATAATTTTGAGGAAGGTAAAATGGGGGTTGACGCTGGAGAAGGAATTTGGCTGTTTGCCATAACAGACATAAATTATTTTTATACACTTTGCACGGATAATTTGGTTACAATTTAAAAGAAATTTTGAAAATCGTACACAATGAAATCATTCAAAGTGGTTGATTTGAAGATATTGAATTGTATCTGCAACATTATTGTAGGGACACTTCCCCTCACCATTTGAAAATACAGTCACCCATAAAGGAAAAGTGCTCACTTCCCTCAGACCCCTGCCCAGCTGCCTGGATGGTGGAAGCCTTCTACAGCAAGAGTGAACACTGAGCATGAGGAGCATGGATGTGACCATGTGAAGGTCACACTACTCTCTACACATGTCCTGTCAGAGGGCTGTTAGCACCACAAGAGAAGATGGACTTCCTGCTGCTTAATCTACAATGAAGCCCCCTAAAGGGACTCACATCACTAACTGAGGATGTGAGTGCTGAGCAGGGCTTTCTCCCTTTCCTCCTCTGTGGATCAAGAACCTATGATGATGGTTTTCATTGGGGCTGTGAGAGTTTGGTTCCCAAACAGGACATTCCCTCTCTGGCTTGGGGTAAAAGCAGGGAACACATATTATATTCCAGCTTTTTCAGTTGTTAATCAGCTCTTCCTATCCAGCCCCTCTCTTCTCTTCTGGGATTGAAGAGGTCTGCATCATTTTCAACTTCATTAAAAATGTGTTGATGGATTAGGAAGTGCTGGTTCAAATCCCCAGGGCATTTAACTGTGAATCTTGACATTCCATGGGTTAGGAGAGGGGGGTATCATGGGC
>JAKSZT010000911.1:108292-158747 GCA_026826555.1 Tolypeutes matacus | reverse complement strand
TGTATGTATTGTGAGAATTTTGATTTTTACCCATAATAAAAAAAAATGTGTTGGAAATTTAATATTTAATTAGTCTGAGAACTATCTGGAATCTGTACCTTCTGAGGTTTTCTGCAAACGTTTCACTACCTCACAGCCTCACTTCTATTCTTGCCAGCCCTAGGTCCCTTGACTTTCTGGGATTCTCGTATTATTTATTAGAGTCAGTGGCCTAATGTTGCTCATTCTGATGATGCTATTGCTGTAGCCAATGCTGTAATGTGAATTTTGATATTTCCTTCCTGGCACCAACAGTTTTCATCTTGGCATTGCGCTTTTTTTAGCTGCCCCAAGATTGGAGAAGGTGAATGTAGAACTGGAAGCAGGAGACCTGAGTCTGTGCCTGAGACCCAGGAGGGGTACAGAAAGAGCAGCCTCCACAGAGGCTCAATGCTGGAGGTCAAGGGACAGATGGAAGGGCAAAAGGAGCAGGAGCAGTCTCCTTTGTGTGCCTTGACTCTCACATCAGAACCCAGGTCCCATGCTTTTATATGTCCCTGCCCACTTGGCCAACCCTTGCCTGAGGCCAGTACATCATACTGGGGTATCTGTGACTTTAGACTACTCCCCAAACCATGTGACTACCCTGCCTGATTCCCTGTCTTTCAGTACTTGCTGGCCAAGAGCACTTCTCCATCTTACCAGTACCCATTCCTGCCTAGTCTGGAGACACCCACAGTTTACAGGTGAATTCACTGGGCATCAGAATCATACTGCCATATGGGAACAGAGCAGCTTTCCAATACTGTGTTCTTAGCTGTTTGAGTTTGCCAAGCACTGCCCATGCAAAATACCATAAATAAGTTGGCTTCTATTGGGATTTATTAGGGTTAAAGCTTACAGTTCTGAGTTTGTGAAAATGCTCAAATCAAGGCATCATCACAGATGCTGTCTTTACAAGGGCTAGCTGCTGCTGGACTCCTGCCAAGGCAAAATGTTGGGCCTGCCTGTCTCTCTCTGCCTTTTTCTGCAAACACACTTTCTCCCAGAGCTCAGCAGTGGGCCATCAGACACAATTGCTCACACCTCTCCCTTCTCCTCTGGCCTGGATGTCTTCAGCTTCAAGCTACTCCAGAAGACCTGCCTCTGTTCTTTCCATCACCCTCTAAGGCTTACTGTGTCTCTCCAAAGCTGAAGGAGTTCCTGTAACCCTCTCCACATGTCAGGGTAAACATGGCAGCACTCTTTCTCTGTGTGTTCCATGTATGTAGGGCTTCAACACAATGATTGGGGTCCATCCAGGTGCCTGAAATCTAACCAGAAGCCCATAACTAAACTAAAGCATTCTATCACAAATGACCTAAACAAAAGGTCCCTTATCTGAATCAAAACAAAATGTCCTACATACAAAAGGCTTACACACACAGCAATGGGTTAGTAAGAACATACATTTCTGGCATTCACAGAAAACTCATATGAGGGAATTAACCCATGGAACAGGGATCAGGAGGGGTCTCCTAGGTCTGGGAGAAAGGGAAACTCATGAAGCAGTGGCTGTACATAGGGTGAGGCCATCATTGAGCAAATGGGGAGCTGATCACAATTGCACTTGTCCCTAGAGTGGTCTCAAGAAAAACACCATATACTGTGCTTTCTCCATCAAATCTTAGCTCCAAAATCAGGTGTGTAACTCAGAGAGATGTGCCATTATCCCCATTCCCAGAGCCAGAGAGGACAGATTTTGCCTGGGGGGTGGATGGACTGGAAGCAGGCTGTAAACTTGAAAGCCCCTAATTTCTTCTCCAAAGAACTGATTGCATTTACACCGAAATGGAGAAATTCAATGCTAAGGGTGCTCTCAGAAACAGTGGAGATATCATGGAAGGCCTGAGATTTAGTTCATCTCAATCCTTCAGGAAGAAGTGAAATAAATATTTTATAAATGAGTAAAAACTAATACCATTTTCTAGCAGCAACCCACTTTAAAAGAAATGTAAAAGAATATTCTTCAAGCAGAAGGAAATTAATGTCAGAAGTTTCAAGGATCAACATGGATTGAAGAATAATATCTGTTAATTAAATTCATATATCTAAATGACTATTGAATAGATAAAGTAATAGTGACATATTTGGACTAGGACATCAATAAAGTGCTAAAATACACCATAAAATAATATATACCATGAGATGGGTAAATGGATATGTTGCAGTTTGATATCATTATGAATTCCAAAAAAAAATATTAGATTATGCTTGTAAACTGGTTTGTTAATCTGGGCATGATTAAGTTATGATAAGGGTGTTGACTGGGCTACAGTCAGTGTGTGTTGGGCCCCACCCCTTTATATGTGTGGTCTCAATTATAAAAAGACATGGCAATTGACAGAACTGGAATAGTTTTTGGTGTTGGATCTCTGCAGAGCAAGGACAGTAGGCTCCAGGGAAAAGAGACAAACCATTCACCTGACAGTTCACAGCTGCCCTTGTGGAGAGAGGCAAACCTTAGAGAGCTTCAGAGTCCACAGCTGGCATTGTGGAGGAAACAGAAGAGAGGAGCCCATAGAGAAACACATCCCTGGGAATAGAGGAACCCAAGAAGCCTGAACCCTGGCAAATGTCAGCAGCTGTCTTGCCCCAGACAGGGTAACAGATTTTGGTGAAGGAAGAAACTTATGCTTTATGGCCTGTTAACTGTAAGCTTCTAACCCAAATAAATATCCTTTATAAAACCAAGAAATTTCTGGTATTTTGCATCAGCACCCCTTTGGCTGACTAATACAGGAAATTAAAAGTTTTAAAATACATTATATGGCAGATCAATATCAAATAATAAGTGCAGATTTGGAAAAGGAAGCAAAAGTGTTATAATTTCCCTGGTAAACTTTAAAGAATATTAAATAGTGCATCTCATCTAAATAAATACAAGAAAAAAAAATGAACAAAAATGGCCAGTCCAAAACAAAGTATTCAGGATTACCTGGGTTGCTATTTGTTCTGGGGCCACCTTGCTCATGCATCTTTGGAAGCTGAAACTGTCTTTTCCTTCAGAAGACTGAAGGATCCAGGGTTGATTTATGGGGTGTTATTGTATCCCCATTATAAATCAAGGGCTGTATCACTTTCCCATTTCCTAATTATGAAGTCTTCAAACTGGATGTGATGCTCATTTGAAGCAAGAAGAGCCATGAATGATAGAACAATTAAAAAGGAGGTATTGTTGCACTTCACAAATTGGATGTTTAGATGATTGATATTGGATCTTTCCTCTTTTCTAATGAATGCATTCAATGCTATAAATTTCCCTCTAGGCACTGCTATTGCTGCACCCGACTAACAGTGAAAAAGCATAGGACATTAAGAAGGAGTAAGAACCACATAACAAAAGGCTTGTGGGTGAAGCTGTATCAACTTCCACAACAGTACTGACTTAAGATGGAGGCAGAGATTTTAAGAAAGTTGGGAAAATAATTTCTGTGAATGCAAACATTTTTTTTCCTCAAAATAACACTTCTATGAATGTAACTTCACTGTGAAGGAATTTGCATCATGTTTACCTAAGCATGAGGGAATCTATGTAAGGAAAAAAGAATGAAGACAATGAGTTTTGCCTTTAGGTACAAATCATATCTCACAGAAATTAAAAAATGCAGAGTGGACAGAGACAGAATGAATGTAAAGAATGAAGAAAACCTTCAGCCAAAAGCAATAGTACATTAAACATCAGAGCATTCATTCTGGAGAAAAACCCTCTATATGCAATGAATGTGGAAAGCCTTCAATCAGAAGGAAAATCTCAATAACCATCTGAGAATACATACTGGAGAGAAACCCTATGAATATGATGGATGTGGGAAAGCTTTCATTCAAAAATCAAGCCTCATTACAAACCAGAGAAGACAAGCTGGATAGAAACCCTATATATGAAAGGAATGTAGGAATGCCTTGGTAGGAAATCAAATCTCGCTGACCATGAGAAAAATCAAACAAGAATATATGGATTTGGAATATATGTAAGGAATTTGGAATAGCCTTCAGCCATAGGCTGTATCTCATTAAACATTACAACATTCATACTGGAGAGAAACCCTGTGAATGTAATGAATGTGAATCTCCAAAAATCTCCACCTCCCATCTGTGCAACTTTTTACCAATATTTTAAGGAAGCAGCTGTGACTGTGCAATTCAGGATGTCTTTCTCTTCTTGGAAAAGTGCACTTGCAGTTTGTTCTGAGATCTGCTCCTCCCACACCTTCTTCCACACTCATCTGTTGTTGGGGAAAAAATCTGAGAGCCAGAGAGTAAGGGGTTAAGCATTTAAAAAGTATGCTTGCTGACAGAGAAACATTAGTAAATGTCTTCAAAGACAGTGCATACTACAAACCTCAGTAGGAGGATGCAGAGCAGAATGAACATACCACTAAGATGTTATTGTCTGTATTCCCAAGAAAGATTGTCTGCAAACACAGAAACAGTCAGCCTTCTCATGTACCAAGCTGAGGAACTATTGAAGGACGACCTAGTTTTGTTATCGGCTTTGTAGTATAAAAACTTCACCTTAAATAAACTTGCCTGCATTCCATTTTGATTGAGGTCTCCTGATCCCAAATTTTCTTTGATCATTCCTAGCACAGTTTACCTCCACATTGTATTACAACAGATGGTGTCCACGTGGGGTATAACTAGTCTTTTCTCTGTATCAGTGCTGTGGAAAGAAGGACTGCTGGGTCAGACGGTCCTTGCATTCTGTTGGTTAGTCGAATAATTTTGACCATCAGGGAAATGGGTAATCAGTCAACTCGGATAGAGGAATATTCCCAAGTTTTGAAAGTCCTGTTAAAGAATACAGGGGTATTTGTGATGACCCTAGAGTTACTAAAACTCTTTTCTCTTGTACAGAAACATTGTTATGTATGGTCTTGGTATAGTCTTATTTTTGTTGCTCTTGAACCATTACAGTCAGATGAAAATGACGATATTAAAATGGATACCGCTATTGTTAAAACTATAGCAGAACAAGCTAATGATTATTTTAATGAAAATATATATGAAAAAAAATTAATAAAAAGGCAAAAATAGATAAACTCATTTCTAATAGAAAGAAAAAAAAAAGGAAAAGGGAGTTTATGGAACTTTTCCAGCGGTTGTTAAGCCATCTGCTCCAAAAGATAATTTATTGGCTTTTGAACCGGCATCAGTGCCTCCAATGGTATCTACTGGTCCATTTTTTACAACATTTGATGACCCACCAAAAGTTTTGTTTTAGTGCCAGCACCATACTCTTCAATTATGAAAAGTACACCACAGGGAAGAAGAGAAGAAAATTCAGAGGCTATGCAATTTTTTTTTTACTTTTCCATTAACATTAACTCAAATTCCAGTATATGCTAACATTCCTCCAGGGGGTGTACAATATGAGCATGCTCTTATTCCTTTAAACTATGAAAAAACTTTAAAAAGCATGCACTAAATATGCTGTAAATTCTCCTTTTACTCAAGAATTGGTGCAAGAAATGGCACAAGCAAACAGATTAATATCCTGGGATGGGGATTTGTTAGCTCAAGCTGTTCTTAATTCAGCAGAATTTTTTCAATTTAAAACTTGGTGGGCTGAAGAAGCTAACATTCTAGATGATGAAATCAACAGCAAAATCCACCAGTGCCTATTACTGCTGAACAAATTTTAGGAAAAGTTCAATGGGCTGGGATTTCTTGCCAAGCTCAATATGATGATCATGCCATTGTACAAGTGTGATTGTGCTACCTAGCTGCTTGGTGATGAATCTCCACCCCTAGACAGGCTGTACAATCATTTTCAAAAATTGTTCAAGGAAATACTGAACTCTATGCTGAATTTGTAGCAAGACTGGCAGATGTAGTCAACAAAACAGTAACTCAATCTGATCTTAAAGAAATGCTTATTCTAATGTTGGTTTTGATAATATTTACAGTGAGTGTAAAAAGGCTTTATATCTGATAAAGGCAAATGGAAAGACTTTAGAGGATTATATAAAAATATGCCAAAACATTGGGCCTAATACCAGTAACATGAACCTTCTTGCAGCTGTTCTAAAGGGACGTAGTCCTATGATTGCTAACTTAAATTGCTTTAAATGTGGGAAACCTGACCATATGAAAAAAGATTTCCAAGCCAAAACTAGAATAAGAGCTCCCTTTAGGGGGAATAATAAATCAATACCAACTCGTGTGTGTCCAAAATGCCAAAAAGAGTTACACTGGGCCAAGGAATGCCGTACTAAATATAAAAAAAAATGGTATTCAAATTAAAAAGTTAAGAAATTTCAAGCACACCTTGCACAAGGCCATCAGAAAAACAATATGAGCACATTTCCCAGCCTTGCTCAAATCTACCCAGTCAGCAACAGAGGAGTTCACTCCTGCCTGTAACAGAAATTAAGGCAGTTCAGCTGTCAATCCTTCCTCAGCTGAAACTAAGTTTATTACTCCTTCACTGGGTATACCCAAAATTAAGAACAGGAATTAAAGGGCCTATCCCAGAAATCTAAACTTTGAGCCTAATTGTACTCCTAAAGAGTAGTAATCCAAAATATATGTGAAATATCCGTATAAACTGCTAAATTAGAGCTTAAATGTTTAAGTAGTCCTGGCTGCTTACTGATTATGAACAAAAGTGTTTCAAAGAACAAGTTTATATATTACAGGTAACACAGATTCCAGAAAAAAAATCTTAAAAACAGAAAAATCAAAGATGTGAAATGATGGAGGGCTTGAAGACAGCCATACCAAAAGAATGAAAATTATGGGTCAAATTAGTAAGCCTTATGTTTCTGGTGGTGTGTCATAATTCATTTTTTTGTATTTGTCTGTTTCTGTCTGTTTGTTCTGTGTCAGTGTATATTTTGATACCTCCAGATGATAATATTAAATTGATAAATGAAAATTATTACAAGAGCTCTATTTAAATGGACAAAAATTGTATAAGCACTTATATTAATAAATAAATATGGATATTAGGGTAAAATAATAAAAATTGTTATACTCAAATTAAAGCATGATTCTAACAAGTTGGCTTAATGTTGATGGTAATTATGTGTTGTCAGAAGTTTGCTTGGAAATAGTTGCCAAAATCATTGTGTTAACTTAAGTATGGAAGGCATATAGAATGTGCTTTTATTATTAAAGAAAAGAAAGTAATTTTATCCTAAGATAAAATGACTAGTTATTAAATCAAAGTAAAATGTGGGAAAAGCCTAGATGAATACAAAAAGTGCAAAAGGATTGTGGGAAAAGAATGTTCATGGTCAAAGCTAAGTAAGATTTAAGCAGTCTATCTATAAAAATTTAAAAGCTTTAATATCAAACAATGTAATAATATAAAGTTAAAGTTTTATTCTTTCTCAAACTTTCTGAAGTCAGTAGTTTGTTCTGGTAAAAGTTTGCAAAGTTTTTCTCTGAAATAATCAGTATGCAGTAAAGAAAATCTGTTTTATCAAAATAGCTTCATGTACTTTAACCTTATCATTTCCATGGAGAAACAGGTCTTATCACTTTTAAAAAGAACACAATGTTCGAACCTGCTTTCTCAAAGTCTAATCCTGAAACATAATTTTATTTCAAACTGTCATATATAAGTTGGTCTTTAACTTAAAAAAAAAGTAAAATACTGAAAATGGTTAAGTTCATGGATATAAGTTGACTGAAGTATATAAAAAAGTTGAATAATTAAAAGAAATTTTCTAATTTTATAGCAATTAAGTTATATGAATAAAAATTTCATCTGAATACTTTAAAAGTGTATAAAATTCCTGAAAATTTAGTAATGTTTCAATATAATAGTAAATAAAATATAATGTTATTAATTATAATTTTTTTGTTATAACTACAAGAAGAAAGCAGCCATTAAATGCTGCAGGGGTAGTGCATAACAGTAAAATATAGTAAAATAACATAACACCCATGCAGCAAGCAGTGGTCCCAAATATTGCTATTTTTTGCAAAAAATTAATATCCAGTTATGTCACTATCACTTTGTTTTAAAACTTGCTAAAGCTTTCTTTAATATTTCTTAAACAGGTCAAGCCAGCTCACATACCCCTTCCTGTAAAGTAGCCAACAATAAATCATTTATATTCAACACTGTAAGGAACAGCCCCAATTCTAATTATAATGTTAACAACAAAACCAATGCAAATATTAAAATTGCAAGTTAATATATTTCCCCACAGCCCAAATGGTAAATACTAATTTGTTTTTACCTATGCCTCAAACAATAGAAAATAAAAAATTGAGATCATTCTATTCATGCTACTAAGAATCTTAAATGCTTAAGAAATAAAAGTTTATTCATTGGATGTCTGTTGTTGTATATTCTACTACAGTTATGAATTCTGTGTAATATGCATAAATACTAATCAAAACTTTAATACAATACATTGCATACTTAATTTAATAACTTGTATACTATACGTAAATGTGTTTTATTAAATGTATATGTAAATCTCTTGTTTTGAGTTTTGACAGTCCTGAAACTCAATGTATTAAAAAACAAGTCTGGAAAGTATTGTTCAAGCCTAAAAGTAAAGCTTCATACAGAAAACTTTGTTAATCAACAAACCAATGCCTTACTAGTTAACACATTTCACATTTCAGGAAAAATATTAGAAATTAAAATAGTAAGCACATCTAGGAAATTTTGAAACAAATTAAAAAAATAAAGTGCATTTCAATGGGTGTTGTATTCCTCCCTGGGGGAGCTGGCCAATCTCCCAGTGATTAATGCATAAACCTTAAAATGTATTGTCCAGAGACTGTTGTGTTCCTTCCTGAGGAGGCTGACCCCTTCCTCAGGAATTACCAAAATACTCACAAGTTGGCATCTATAGTATCAAATTCATTAACCCTAAACACAGTCAAACAAAACTCTAATATCAGTTGCTACTTCAACACTTCCTAGCTAAAAGCTAAATATTGGTAAGTATATATATAAGACTGCTCCATTTATCTGTCATTCAGTGACTTTGTTCAATATTGACATAATCTTTTAATTAGTTATGCTATTTGTTTCTCACCCTAATTGTCAATATAAGCTTATTAAACTAAATATATATTAACATTTATCTTGTGTCTATCCAGGACTCTAGCCAAAATTAATCCAAGTATATCAGTGTATCCCCTGATTTAGTAAGCCTGTGGATGTATGTATACATATTATAAAAAATAACAGTTAAACCTCTATTTATAAATGCTACAAAAACAAAAAAGGGGGAAATGGAGAGGTGTGAAAACAATTATATCAAACATTATTTACAAAAAAAATTTTAAGCCAAAGGTTAAAATCGTATACATCAGCAGCAGAGCATTTCTGGCAAAAATCAGGCAAAAATAAAGAAACAAATATGGAAAAACTAGTTTATTGAAAGCCTAAAGATAATAATCAGTGGAATTAGGCAGAAACTAAGTTAGGATATAGGGTCGAGGTTTTGCTCTTATCATTACAGATAAAGGAGATCAGCTTTGAGTCCTGTCCAGACTACTGAAACTTAGACATAAACAAGCTGAAGAAGCTGACACAAGAAGCAGAAAAGATAATAACTTCTAAAAGTCAGAATGTCATTCTAACACAGTTCTTCTTTGCTATGCTTACTTTGACAACCTCAGCAGTTAGTAGTGCACCTTCACATAATTAAGCATATTGGATTTACATTACTAATTCACCTCTTTTAGAATTGTTGACTTGGGGGGACAAATCCCACCCTGTTTATTTTAATTAGACTTTTCGTTTGTCTGGGCCTGTTGATTCTTGCCTTCCTCTAAAACCTGAGGAGGAAGGGAAATTTTTTGAAAATTTAACCTTGCCTTTTCTTGAATGACCTATCTGCATAGGATCCATCGACCCATATATACAGCCTCAAAATCATAGTACAAAGTGATAAATGGCGTACATGCCATATTTCATATAAGGTTGTGTTCTTTAATAATTTCCATAGAATTATAAAGAATTGGGCCCTTATTGGGATACTGAAACCTAATGTAAACACAATCATAGGTTGAAAAATTAATAATTCAACAAAAACAACTACTGAAAGCTATCTTTATTTTTGGAAATTTTGGGATGTCATAAGTATAAATACGTCACTAAATTGAACTCATCAGGGCAGATTTATACCACAACTATGGGACACTAAACTTCACAAAACTAAAAAGCATTTGTGGAAATTATTTTTGGGAACTAGCCCAATTTTTGAATGGCAAGGCTGTAAACTAATATTACCAGTTCAAAAAGAAAATCCACTTAATTTCTTAGAGTATGTGTACGGGATCCCATTGTTTTTATAGTTGGAAGAGTGAGCATTAATCAAACATGGTTTTTCTGCAGCAATTGCCCCCTTTACACTTGTGTATAAAAGTCTGTTTTACAGGAAAGTTCTACTGCAGTTCTAATACGACAACGGCTTTGGAATATGGCTTTGGGTTCACATGAATCTCTGCTGGCAGTCTTCCCTGAGAACCAAATCCTTTGGCACTTTCTAAATCACTATTTGAAAAGAACAAAACATTTAATTGGATTAATTATAGATGCTGTATTTAGGGCTTATAGGTATTATTACAGCTGCTGCTGTGGCAGAAACTGCCCTACATTAGACTATCCAAACATGGCAATATGTTAGAAATTGGCATAAAAATGCTAGTGAGGTATGGCATAGTCAGGCATATATTTATGGGCAAATTAATAATAGGCTTAATGACTTAGAGATGGCTGTTACACAAATGGGAGATCAGGTATATAATCTAAATTTCAAATGAGGTTTGAAGTCTGATTGGAATGAAAGTGTTTATTGTATCACTCTTCTCCCATACAATGATTTGCATTATGAATGGGAAAAAATTAAAAATCATTTAATAGGTCATCAAACAAATTTATCTATAGAAATTACAGATTTGCACAAAAGGATTTTGACCATGTCTCAAAATCAGCTTACTACATTTCCAGGTAGCAAATTTTGTCAATCAATGACAGATCAATTAAATAAAATAAACCCCTTACATTGGTGGAAATCAACCTCTGTACTTGCTAGCTTGGTGATAATTGGTGGTCTGCTACTCTTAACTGTATTAGGTGGTGTGGTGATAATTGGTGGTCTGCTACTCTTAACTGTATTAGGAGGTATTCACAAAGCCCTGCTGCCCCACATTATTAGGGCTGAAAAGTCCAGCCATGCTAATAACTTAATTCTGCCTAAAACCCTTGAATCTCAAACTCCTGTCCATAGAGCTTGTCTGGTGGCCAGGGACAGGTAAGACCTTCAGAAGAGGGCAACCTAAGACTGGCACAGTCACCCTGGACAAAAAAACAAAAAAGGTGGAATTGTTGGAAAAGATGCTGAGAGCCAGAGCATAAAGGGTTAAGCATTTAAAAGCATACTTACTGGCAGAGAAACATTAATAAATGTCTCCAAGGACACTGCATACTGCAAATATCAGTAGGAGGATGCAGATCAGAATGAACACACCATTAAGATGTTATGGTATGAATACCCAATAAAGAATTTCTGAAAACACAGAAACAAGCAGCGCTCTCACGTACCAAGCTGAGGAACTATTGAAGGACACCCTACTTTTGTTATCAGTTTTGCAGTATAAAAAGCAGCTTCACCCTAAATAAACTTGCCTGCATTACACATGGAGAGAGGTCCCCTGATCCCAAACTTTCTTTGGATCATCCCTGGCACCGACTACCTCCATGGTGAATTAGAACAATCTGTGTTCAATTTGTAACCAATAATTCATGCATCATAATTTGAGATTTCTCTTAGTTTATGTAAAGATGGGCTTTCCACTTATTTCAAATTATCCTTGTTGTTTCACCCGTTCTTCAATCCATTACAATCTGGGTAATCATTTAAAAAGTTACCATTTTAAAAGTAACGCTGCCCATTATTGTAGCATTTTCTTCTAAGGCACCCCAACCATTTGTATTTTTTTCAGTTTCTTCACCTGATTCTGATGTGGATTCAAGTTTAAGAGCCACCTAACTACAGTGGCCTGCTTTCTACTTAACTCCAATTTTCCTTATTATTTTAAATTAAAAAATGATCCTTTCATAATTAGATGATATAGTTCTAATCTCATTTATTTTAGGAGTTAGAAAATTTATTTATATTCTTTTTTTTTTTTTAAGATTTTATTTATTTATTCATTTATCCCCCCCTTGCCGCTTGTGCTCGCTGGGTCAGCTAACCATGCCGTGCGGGCAGGCTTGCCTTCACCAAGAGGTCCCAGGAACCAAACCTGGGGCCTCCCATATGGTAAACGGGAGCCCTACTGATTGAGCCACAGCCACTTCCCAATTTATTTATATTCTTAAGTTGTACTCCAATATCTTTCTTATATGTGATAGGGTGTGGGATGGATGAAACTATAATGCATGTATTTACAAACAGAAATGTGTACCCAAAAGAATCTGTCAATGCAGATAATTCTGAGGAAAGAGGAGTGGGGGTTGAGGCTAGAGAAGGAATTTGGCTGTTTGCCATAACAGACATAAATTATTTTTATACTCTGTATGGATCATTTGGTTATAATTTAAAAGAAATTATGAAAATAGTAAACAATGAAATCATGCAAAGTGTTTGATTTGAAGAAATTGATTTCTATCTGCGACATTATTGGGGGGTCACTTACCATCACCTTTTGCAAATACATTCACCCATAAAGGAAAAGTGCTCACTGCCCTCAGCCACCTCCCCAGGTGCCTGGACGGGTTGAGGTCCCCCTCAGTAAGAATGAGCACGGAGCACAAGGAGCATGGATGCAACCTTGTGAAGGCAACACTGCTCTCTACACGTGTCCGGTTAGAGTGCTGTTAGCACCACAGGAGAAGACAGACTTCCTACTGCTTACTCCCCTGGGAAGACCCACTAGAGTGACTCACATCACTAAATGAGGCTGTAAGTGCTAAACAGGGCTTTCTTATTGTCCTATTTTGTGCACACAGAACTTATGATGATGGTTTTCATTGGGGTTCTCAGAGTTTGTTACCCAAACAGGACATTCCCTCTCTGGCTTGGGGAACTGCAGTGAACACTTGTTACCTTCCAGCTTCTTCAGTTTTTCCTCGGCTTCTTCCCAACCAACCCCTTCATTCTCTTATGGGATTAAAGAGGTCTGCATCATTTTCAACAGTGTTAAGAATGTGTTGGAAATTTAATATTTAATTAGTTTGAGAAATATCTGGCATCTGCACCCTCTGAGGTTTTCTGCAAACATTGCAGTATCACACAACCTCACTTCTATTCTTGTCAGCCCTAGGTCCCAGGACTTTCTGGGATTCTGATACTACTTATTAGGGTCACTGGCCTAATGTTGCTCATTCTGGTAATGTTATTGCTCTACCGAATGCTGTAATGTGAATTTTGACATTTCCTCCCTGGCAACAACAGTTTTCATCTTGGCATTGCTCTTTATTTAGCCGCCCCAAGATTGGAGAAGGTGAATGTAGAACTGGAAGCAGGAGACCTGAGTCTGTGCATGAGACCCAGGAGGGGTACAGTAAGAGCAGACTCCTCAGAGGGTCAATGCTGGAGTCCAAGGGAAGGAGGGAAGGTCAAAAGGAGCAGGAGCAGAAAGTCTCCTCTGTGTGCCCTGACTCCTCTGCTGAACCAGACCCCAGATCCATGCTTTTATTTGCCCCTGATCACCTGGCCAACCACTGCCTGTAGAGGGTACATCATACTGGGGTATGTGTGACTTTAAACTACTCCTCAAACCACGTGACTCCCCTGCCTGAATCCCTGCTTTTCAGTCCTTGCTAGTCAAGAGCACAACCTCCTCTTTCTTACCAGTACTCATTCCTGCCTAGTCTGGAGACACCCACAGTTTACAGGTGAATTCACTGGGCAGCAGCATCACTCTGCCATTTGAGAACAGGGCAGCTCTGCAAACCTGTGTCACTAGCTCTTTCAGTTTACCAAGTGCTGACAATGCAAAATAGCAGAAATTTGTTGGATTTTATTGGAATTTATTAGGGTTAAAGTTACAGCTCTGAGGTGGTGAAAATTTCCAAATCAAGGCATTATCACAAATGCTGTCTTAACAAGGGTCAGCTGCTGCTGGACTCCTGCCAAGGCAAAATGTTGGACCTGGCTGTCTCTCCGTGCCTTCTCCTCCAAATTCACTTTCTCCCTGAGCTCAGCAGTGGGCCATCAGACACAATTGATCACACTTCTCCCTTATCCTCGGGCATGGATGTCTACAGCTTCAAGCTGCTCCATGAGTCCAGCCTCTGTCCTCTCCATCACTCTCCCAGGGTTAATGTGTCTCTCTGCAGCTGTAGTAGGTCTTGTAGCCCTCTCCCACATGTCAGGGTAAACATGGCAGCACTCTTTCTCTCTGTGTTCCATTTATGTAGGACTTCAGCACAATGGGGTCAATCCAAATGCCTGAAATCTAACCAAAGGCCCTTAACTAAACTAATGCATTCTATCACAAAGTGACCTAATTGAAAAGTCCCTTATCTGAATCTAAACAAACTGTCCTACATACAAAAGGCTTACACACACAGCAATGGGTTAGTAAGAACATACATTCCTGGCATCCACACAAGTCTCAAATGAGGGCATTAAGCCAGGAAACAGGGATCAGGAGGGGTCTCATAAGTCTGGGAAAAATGCTAACTCATGAAGCAGTGGCTGTATAGAAGTTGAGGCCATAATTGAGCAAAATGGTGTGCTGACCACCATTGCACTGGTCCCTAGAATGGTCCCAAGAAGAACTCAATATACTGTGCTATCTCCACCAAATCTTAATTCCAAAAACAGGTGTGTAACTCAGAGAGATGTGCCATTATTCCCATTCCTAAAGCCATAGCGCACAGATTTTGCCTGGGGGGTGGTGGGGCACTAAGCCGGCTGTAAAACTGAAAGCCCCTAATTTCTTCTACAAAGAACTGATTGCATTTACAGCATACTGGAGAAATTCAATGCTAAGGGTGCTCTCAGAAACAGTGGAGATCGTGGAGGCCCTGAGATTTAATTCATCTCAATCCTTCAGGAAGAAGTGAAATAAATACTTTACAGAAGAGTAAAAACTAATACCGTTTGCTAGCAGCAACTCAATTTAAAAGAAATATAAAAGAATACACTTCAGGCAGAAAGAAAATAATCTCAAAAGTTTCAAGATTCAGGACTGATTGAAGAATAATATCTGTTAATTAAATTTATATATCTAAATGACTATTGAATGAATAAATTAATAATGATATCCACAGCCTAGGACATCAATAAAATGCTAAAATACACCATAAAATAATATATAGCATAAGATGGGTAAATGGATATGTTGCAGTTTAATATCATTATGAATTCCATAAAGAGATATTGGATTATGCTTGTAAAGTGGTTTGCTAATCTCACCTGATTAAGTTAAGATAAGGGTGTTGACTGGGCTACAATCGGTGGGTGTTGAGCCCCGCCCATTTGTGGGTGGGTCTCAATTATAAAAAGACATGGTAAATGACAGAACTGGAGTAATTTTTGATGTTGGATCTCTGATGAGCAAGGACAGAAAGCTCTGGGAAAAGAGACAAGCCATTCACCTGACAGTTCCCACCTAGCCTTGTGGAGAGAGGCAAAGCTTAGAGACCATCAGAGACAACAGCTGACCTTGTGGAGGAAACAGAAGAGCAGAGCCCAGAGAGAAACAGAGCACTAGGAATAGAAGAACCCAAGAAGCCTGAACCCTGGCAAATGTTGGCAGCTATCTTGCCCCAGACAGGGTAACAGACTTTGGTGAAGGAAGAAATTTATGCTTTATGGCCTGTTAACTGTAAGCTTATAACCCAAATAAATATCCTTTATAAAGACCAAGAAATTTCTGGTATTTTGCATCAGCACCCCTTTGGCTGACTAATACAGGATATAAAATGTTTTAAAATACATTATATGCATGTGAGAGAGGGCTTATATCCCATGGATATGGTGGGTGGGATGATCCGGCCTGCAGATGCAGGCCCTCTCCGTTCCCTGGGATGGCCATTGCCCATGGGTTCCATGTAATATTTTGGGTAATCTAAGCACCTCTTAAAATATATGTATATATATATATATATATATATATATATATATATAAATAACATTTTTGTAAGCAAATACACATATATGCATATATATTTATATATCATTTTTCAAATGTTTGTATATATTGTGAGAATTTTGATTTTTACCCACAATAAAAATAAATTAAAAAAAATATATTATATGCAAGTCAATAACAAATAATAAGTGCTGATTTGGAAAAGGAAGCAAAAGTATTATAATTTCCTTTGTAAACTTTAAAGAATATTAATTAGTGCATCTCATCCAAATAAATAGAAGAGAAAAAAAATCAACAAAAATATGCAGTCCAAAACAAAGTATTCAGGATTTCTTGGGTTGCCATTTGTTTTGGGGCCAACTTACTCGTGCATCTTTGGAAGGTGCAACTTTCTTATCCTTCAAAAGACTGAAGGTTCCAAGGCTGATTTATGAGTTGTTGCTTTGTCCCCATCATAAATCAAGGGCTGTATCACTTCCCCATTTCCTAGTTTTGATGTCGCCAAACTGGATGTGATGCTCATTTGGAGCAAGAAGAACAATGAATGATAGAACAATTAAAAAGGAGGTATTGTTGCGCTTCCCAAATGGGACGCTTGTATGATTGATATTGGATCATTCCTGTTTTCTAATGAATACATTCAATGCTATAAATTTCACTCTAGGCACTGCTTTTGCTACACCCCACTAACAATGAAGAAGCATAGGACATTAAGAAGCAGAAAGAACCACATAACAAATAGCTTGTGGGTGAAGCTATATCCACTTCCACAACGGTACAGACTTAAGATGGAGGCAGAGAACGTAAGAAAGTTGGGAAAATAGTTTCTCTGACTGCAAACATTTTTTCCTCAAAATAACACTTCTATGGATGTAAATTCACTTTGAAGGAATTTGCATCTTGCTTACCTAAGCATGAGGGAATCTAAGTACGGAAAAAGAATGAAGACAATGAGTTTTGCCTTTAGGTAAATATCATATATCACAGAACATGAAAAAATAGAGTGGAGAGAAACAGAATGAATGTAAAGAATACAGAAAAGCTTTCAGCCAAATGCAATAGTTCATTAAACATCAGAGCATTCGTTCTGGAGAAAAGCCCTCTATATGCAATGAATGTGGAAAAGCCTAAAATCAGAAGGAAAACCTTGTTAACCTTCTGATAATACATACTAGAGAGAAACCCTATGAATGTGATGGATGTGGGAAAACTTTCAGTCAGAAATTAAGCCTCATTACACACCAGAGAAGACAAACTGGATAGAAACCCTATATATGAAAGGAATGTAGGAATGCCTTCAGTAGCAAATCAAATCTCACTGACTATTAGAAAATTCATACCGGAGGGAAACCTAGATATGTAAGGAATTTGGAATAGCCTTCAGCCATCGGCAGAATCTCATTAAACATTACAACATTAATACTGGAGAGAAACCCTGTGTAGGTAATGAATGTGAATCTCCAAAGAATCTCCAGCTCCAGTCTGTGCAAATTTTTGCCAATCTTTTAAGGAAGCGGCTGTGACTGTAAAATTCAGTATGACTTTCTCCTCTTGGAAATGTGCATTTGCAGTTTGTTCTGAAATCTGTTCCTCCCACATCTTCTTCCACACTCGTCTGTAGTTGGAAAAGGTGCTGAGACCCTGAGCATAAAGAGTTAAGCATTTAAAAATCATGCTTGCTGACTGAGAAACATTAGTAAATGTCTTCAAAGACACTGCATACTGCAAACATCAGTAGGAGGAGGCAGAGCAGAATGAACACACCACTAAGATGTTATTCTCTGAATTCCCAAGAAAGATTATCTGGGAAAACTGAAACAGTCAGCCCTCTTATGTACCAAACTGAGGAACTAGTGAAGGATGCCCTATTTTGGTATCCGCTTTGTAGTATAAAAAGCACCTTCAGCCTAAATAAACTTGCCTGCATTCCACATTGAGTGAGGTCACCTGATCCCAAAAATTTTTTGGATCATTCCTGGCACCCTTTACCTCCATGTTGAATTACAACATATGGCGCTCACATGGGACATGACTACTCTTTTCTCTGTATCAGTGATGTGGAAAGAAGGACTGCTGGGTCGAGTGGTTCTGGCATTCTGTTGGTGAATCGAAGAATCTCGATCATCAGGGAAATGGGTAATCAGTTGACTTGGTTTGAGGAATAGTCCCAAGTTTTGGAAACCCTGTAAAAGAATACAGGGGTATGTGGGATGACCCTAGAGTTACTAAAACTCTTTTCTCTTGTATATTGTTATGTATGGTCTTTGTATAGTCTTGTTTCTGTTGCTCTTGAACTATTACAGTCAGAAGAAAATGAAGATATTAAAATGGATACTGCTATTGCTAAAACTATAGCAGAACAAGCTAATGAAACATATATATGAAGAAAGTGTTAAAAAGGCAAAAACAGATAAGCTCATGTCTAATAAAAAGAAAAAAAAAGGAGTTTATGGAACTTTTCCATCAGTCATTAAGCCGTCCAATCCAAAAGATAATTTATTGTCTTTTGAACCAGAATCTGCACCTCCTGCATTTGATGATCCTCCAAAAGTTTTGTTTTTGTGCCAGCACCATACTCTTCAATTATGAAAATTATAGCACAGGGAAGTAGAGAAGTAAATTCAGAGGCTATGCAATTTTTTTTTTTACTTTTCCATTAACATTAACTCAAATTCCAGTATATGCTAACATTCCTCCAGGGGGTGTACAATATGAGCATGCTCTTATTCCTTTAAACTATGAAAAAACTTTAAAAAGCATGCACTCAATATGCTGTAAATTCTCCTTTTACTCAAGAATTGGTGCAAGAAATGGCACAAGCAAACAGATTAATATCCTGGGATGGGGATTTGTTAGCTCAAGCTGTTCTTAATTCAGCAGAATTTTTTCAACTTAAAACTTGGTGGGCTGAGAAAGATAATATCGTAGCATGAGGAAATCAACAGCAAAATTCACCAGTGCCTATTACTGCTGAACAAATATTAGGAACATATCAATGGGCTGGGATTCCTCGCCAAGCTCAATATGATTGTATTCCATTGTACAAGTGTGATTGTGCTGCCTAGTTGCTTGACAATGAATCTCCACCCCTGGACAGCCTGTACAATCATTTTCAAAAATTGTTCAAGGAAATACTGAACCCTATGCTGAATTTGTAACAAGGATTGCAGATATAGTCAACAAGACAGTAACTCAATCTGATCTTAAAGAAATGCTTATTCTAATGTTGGTTTTGATAATCCTAACAGTGAGTGTAAAAAGGCTTTATATCCAATAAAGGCAAATGGAAGAACTTTAGACGATTATATAAAAATATGCCAAAATATTGGGCCTAATACTTATAACATGAACCTTCTTGCAACTGCTCTAAAGGGCCGTAGTCCTATGATTAATAATTTAAATTGCTTTGAATGTGGGAAACCAGATCATATGAAAAAGATTGCCGAGTCAAAACTAGCATAAGAGCTGCATTTAGGGGCAATAATAAATCAATACCAATTTGTGTGTGTCCAAAATGCCACAAAGGCTACACTGGGCCAAGGAAAGCCATTCTAAATATCATAAAAATGGTAGTCTCATTAATAAGATGAGAAACTTCCCAGCAGGTCTTGCTCAAGGCCCTCAGTCAAACAATATGAGCACATCTCCCAGCCTTGCTCAAATCTACCCAGTCAGAAACAGAGTAGTACACTCTGGCCTGTAACAGAACTTAAGTCAGTTACCAAAAGCAGTATAGCTGTCGATCCTTCCTCAGCTCAAACAAAGTTGATTACACCTTCACTGGATATACCCAAAGTTAAGAAAAGGAATTAAAGGGCCTATCCCAGAAATCTGAACTTTGAGCCTAAGTGTACTCCTAAAGAGTGCTTATCCAAAATATACCTGTTAAATATCTGCATAAATTTCTAAATTAGAGCTTAACTGTATTTATGCTGTTTAAGTTATCCTGGCTGCTTGCTGATTATGAACAAAAGTGTTTCAAACAACAAGCTTATATATTACAGGTGACACAGATTCCATAAAAAATCTTAAAAACAGTAAAATCAAAGATGTGAAATGATGAAGGGCTTGAAGACAGCCATACAAAAGGAGTGAAAATTATGGATCAAATTAGGGAGCCTTATGTTTCTGTTAGTGTGTCATAATTCTTTTTTGTATTTGTCTTTTTGGTCAGTGTCAGTGTATAGTTTGATACCTCTGGATTGTAATATTAAATTGATAAATGAAAATTATTATAAGAGCTCTTTTCAAATAGACAAAAATTGTATAAGCACTCATATTAATAAATACGAATATTAGTTTAAAATAATAAAAACTGTTATACTGAAATTAAAGTATTGTTCTAACAAGTTTGTTTAATGTTGATGGTTATTATGTGTTGTCAGATGTTTGCTTGGAAATAGTTGCCAAAATCATTTTAATAACTTAAGTATGGAAGGTATGTAGAATGTGCTTTTATTATTAAAGAAAAGAAAGTACTTTTTTTCCTGAGATGAAAGGAGTAGTTATTAAAACAAAGTAAAATGTGGGACAAAGCCTGAATAAATACAAAAAGTGCAAAATGCATGTGGAAAAAGAATGTTCGTGATCAAAGCTAAGTAAGATTTAAGCAGTCTATCTAAAAAAAATTTAAAACTTTAATGTCAAGCAATGTAATAATATAAAGATAAAGTTTTATTCTTTCTCAAAATTTCTGAAGTCAGTAGTCTGTACTGGTAAAAGTTTACAAATTTTTCTCCAAAATATTCAGTATGCAGTAAAGTAAGTCTGTTTTATCAAAATAGCTTCTTGTACTTTAACCTTATCATTTCCATGGAGAAACAGGTCTTATCACTTTTAAAAATAACACAATGTTCGAACCTGCTTTCTCGAAGTCAAATCCCAAAACAAGGCTTTTATTTCAAACTGTCACATATAAGTTGGTCTTTAACCTAAAAAAAAAAAAAAAGTAAAATAGTGAAAATAGTTAAGCTCATGTGATAGAAGTTGAATGAAGTATATAAAACGCTTGTATAATTAACAGAACTTTTCTAATTTTATAGCAATTAAAGTAATATGCAACCAACTATAGAAATGATCCCTGAAAGTATAGTCTTAATTAAAGTAATATGAATAAAAATTCATGTGAATACTTTAAAAGTGTATAAAATTCCTGAAAATATAATAATGTTTCAATATAATAGTAAATAAAATATGATGTTATTAATTATAATTTTTTGTTATAACTACAAGAAGAAAGCAGCTATTAAAGGCTGCCAGGGAAGTGAATAACAGTAAAATATAGTAAAATAAAATAACACCCCTGCAGCATGTAGTGTTCCCAAATATTGCTATTTGTTGCAAAAAATTAATATCCAGTTATGTCACTCTCACTTTGTTTTAAAACTTGGTAAAGCTTTCTTTAATGTTTTCTTAAAGAAGTCAAGCCAGCCCACATTCCCCTTCCTGTAATGTAGCCAACAATAAATCAAGTTTATATTCAACACTGTAAGGAACAGCCCTAATTCTAATTATAATGTTAACAACAAAACCAATGCAAGTATTAAAATCACAAGTTAATGCATTACCCCACAGCCCAAATAGGAAATATTAATTTGTTTTTTCCTATGCCTCAAGCAATACAAAATAAAGAAATTGAGGCCATCTATTCATGCTACTAAGAATCTTATACACTTAAGAAATTAAAGTTTATTCATTGGATGTCTGTTGTATCTTCTACTACAGTAATGAATTCTGTATAATATACATAAATACTAATCAAAACTTTAAAACAATACATTGCATACTTAAGTAATTTAATATATTGTATACTATACGTAAATGTGTTTTATTAAATGTATATGTAAATCTCTTGTTTTGAGTTTTGACAGTCCTGAAACTCAATGTATTAAAAAACAAGTCTGGCAAGTATTGTTCAAGCCTAAAAGTAAAGCTTCATACAGAAAACTTTGTTAATCAACAAACCAATGCTTTGCTAGTTAACACTTTTCACATTTCAGGAAAAATATTGGAATTTAAAATAGTAAGCATATCAATGAAGTTTTGTAACAAATTAAAAAAGATAAAGTGCATTTCAATGGGTGTTGTATTCCTTCCTTGGGGAACTGGTCACTCTCCCAGGGATTGATGGAAAACCTTAAAATGTATTGTCCAGAGAGTGTTGTGTTCCTTCCTGAGGAGGCTAGCCCCTTCCTTGGGAATTAGCAAAATACTCACAAGTTGGCATCTATATTATCAAATTCATTAATCCTAAACACATTCAACCAAATGTCTAGTATCAGTTGCTACTTCAACAATTCAACACTTCCCAGCTAAAAGCTAAATATTGGTATCTATATATATGACTGCTCTATTTATCTGTCATTCTGTAACTTTGTTCAATATTGACTTAATCTTTTAATTAGTTTTGTTATTTGTTTCTCACCCTAGTTGTCAATATAAGCTTATTAAACTAAATATATATTAACATTTATCTTGTATCTATCCAGGACTCTAGCCAAAAATAATCCAAGTATATCAGTGTATCCCCTGATTTAGTAAGCCTGTGAATGTATATACTTATCATAAAAATTAACAGTTAAACCTCCATTTATAAATGCTATAAAAACCAAACAGGGTGAAATTGTGAGGTGCAAAAACAATTATATCAAGCATTATTTAAAAAAATTTTTAAGCCAAAGGGCAGAATCATACATTAGCAGCAGAGCATCTCTTGCAAAAATAAGGCAAAAATACAGAAGCAAATATTGGACAACTAGTGTATTGAAAGCATAAAGATAATAATCAATTGGAAAAGGCAGAAATTAAGTTAGGATATAGGGTCGAGGTTTTGCTCTTATCATTACAGATAAAGGAGATAAGCTTTGGGTCCTGTTGAGACATCTGAATCCTACACATAAACAAGCCAAAGAAGCTGACACAAGAAGCAGAAAAGATGATAACTTCTAAAATTCAGAATGTCACTCTAACACAGTTATTCTTTGCTATGCTTACTTTGACAGCCTCAGCAGTTAGTAGTGCACCTTCACATAATTATACATTTTGGGCTTATATTATCAATTCACCTCTTTTAGAATTGTTGACTTGGGGGGACAAATCCTACCCTGTTTATATTAATTCGACTTTTAATTTTCTTGGGCCCATTGATTCTCACCTTCCTATAAAATGTGAGGAGGAAGGGAAATTTATTGAAATTTAACCTTGCCTTTTCTTGGATGACCTATCTGCATAGGATCCATCGATCCATGTATACAGCCCCCAAATCATAGTACAAAGTGATAATGGCATACATGTTGTTTCATCTGAGGTTGTGCTCTTTAATAATTCCTATTTAATTGTAATGAATTGGGGCCTTATAGAAATTCCAAAACCTAATGTAAACACAACCATATGTTGAAAAATTAATAATTAAACAAAAACAACTAATGAAACCTATCATTATTTTTGGAATTTTGGGGATATCATAAGTCACTAAATTCACTAAATTGGACTCATCACGGAAGATTTATCCCACAACTATGGGACACTAAACTTAACAAAGCTAAAAAGTATTTGTGGAAATTATTTTTGAAATTGTTTTTGAAATTATTTTTGGGAACTAGCCCAATTTTTGAATGGCAAGGCAGTAAAACTATTACCAGTTTAAAAAGAATATCCACTTAATTTCTTACAGTATGTGTACAGGATCCCATTGGTTTTATAGTTGGAAGAGTGAGCATAAATCAAACATGGTATTTCTGCAGCAATTGCTCCCTTTACACTTGTGTATCAAAGTCTGCTTTACAGGAAATTTCTACTGCAGTTCTAATACGACAATGGCATAATGGAATATGGCTTTGGGTTCACATGAATCGCTGCTGGCAGTCTTCCCCTGAGAACCAAGTTCTTTGGTACTTTCAAAATCATTATTTGAGAAGAACCAAATGTTTCATTGGATTAATTATAGCTGCTGTATTAGGGCTTATAGGTATTATTACAGCTGCTGCTGTGGCAGAAACTGCCCTACATGAGACTATCCAAACATGACAATATGTTATAAATTGGCAGAAAAAATGCTAGTGAGCTATGGCATACTCAGGCATATATTGATGGGCAAATTAATAATAGGCCTAATGATTTAGAGATGGCTGTTATACAAATGGGTGATCAAGTATATAATCTAAATTTAAAATGAGGTTTTGAAGTGTGATTGGAATGAAAGTGCTTTTTGTATCACTCCTCTCCCATACAATGATTCCCATTATGAATGGGAAAAAATTAAAATCATTTAATAGGTCATGAAACAAAATTTTCTATAGAAATTACAGATTTGCAAAAAAGGATTTTGAGCATGTCTCAGAATCAACTTACTATGCTTTCAGGTAGCAAATTTTGGCAATCAGTGACAGATCAATTAAAAAAATAAACCCCTTACATTGGTGGAAATCAACCTCTGTACTTGCTAACTTCAGTGTGGTGATAATTGGTAGTCTGCTACTCTTAACTTTATTAGGAGGTATTCACAAAGCCCTGCTGACCCACATTAATAGGCCTGAAAAGTCCAGCCATGCTAATAACTTGATTCTGCTTAAAACACTTGAATCTCAAACTCCTCTCCATTGAGCTTGGCTGGTGGCCAGGGACAGGTAAGATCTTAAGAGGAGGGCAACCTAAGACTGGTACAGTCACCCTGGACAAAAAACAAAAAAGGGGGAATTGTTGGAAAAGATGCTGAGAGCCAGAGCATAAAGGGTTAAGCATTTAAAAAGCATGCTTGCTCGCAGAGAAACATTATTAAATGTCTCCAAGGGTAGTGCATACTGCAAACATCAATAGGAGGAGCCAGAGCAGAATGAACACACCATTAAGCTGTTAGGTCTGAATTCCCAAGAAAGGTTATCTGGAAAAACAGAAACAAGCAGCGCTCTCACGTACCAAATTGAGGAATTAGTGAAGGACGTCCTACTTTTGTTATCAGCTTTGTAGTATAAAAAGTAGCTTCAGTCTAAATAAATTTGCATGATTTACACATGGATTGAGGTCCCCTGATCCCAAACTTTCTTTGGATCATTCCTTGCACCATCTACCTCCAAGGTAAATTACAACAATCTGTGTTCAATTTGTTACCACTATTTTACGCATCAGAACTTGAGATTTCTTTTAGTTTATGTAAAGATGGGCTTTCCACTTATTTCAAATTATCCTGCTTGTTTTCACTGGTTCTTCAATCCATTACAATCTGGGTAAGCATTTAAAAAAATTACCATTTAAAAAATAATGCTGCCCATTATTGTAGCATTTTCTTCTAAGGAATGGGGGTTGAGACTAGCGAAGGCATTTGACTGTTTGCCATAACAGACATAAATTATTTTTGTACTTTTTGCACGGATAATTTGGTTATAATTTAAAAGAAATTATGAAAATAGTAAACAATGAAATCATACAAAGTGCTTGATTTGAAGGTAGTGATTTGTATCTGCAACATTACTGGGTGTGAGGGAACTTCCCCTCAATCATTGCAAATATATTCATCCATAAAGAATAGTGCTCACGCCCCTCAGCACCACCCTCACCTGTCTGCACAGGTGGAGGCCTCCCTCAGCAGGAGTGAGCACAGAGCACAAGGAACATGGATGGGACCGTATGAAGGCCACACTGCTCTCTTCATGTGTCTGGTTAGAGGGCCATTAGCACTGCAGGAGAAGATGGACCTCTTGCTGCTTACTCCCCATTTTAGACCGGCTAGAGTGACTCACATCACTAAATGAGGCTGTGAATGCTGAGCAAGGCTTTTTTCCTGTACTCCTTTGCAGATCCAGAACCTATGATGATGGTTTTCATTGGGGTTGTGAGAGTTTGGTTCCCTCTCTGGTTTGGGGGAACTGCAGTGAACATGTTACATTCCAGCTTCTTCAGGTATACATCAGCATCTTCCCATTCAACCCCTCCATTCTCTTCTAGGATTGAAGAGGTCTGCATCATTTTCAACAGTATTAAAAATGTGTTGAAAATTAAATATTTAACTAATCTGAAAAATATCTGGCATCTGCACCCTCTGAGATTTTCTGCAAACATTGCACTCTCTCACAACCTCACTTCTATTCTTGTAAGCCCAAGGTACCAGGACTTTCTGGGATTCCTGTACTATTTCTTAGGGTCACTGGCCTCATGTTTCTCATTCTGGTGGTTTTATTGCTGTGGTCAATGCTGTAATGTGAATTTGACATTTCCTTCCTGACACCAAAATGTTTCATCTTGGCATTGCTCTGTCTTTAGCTGTCCCAAGATTAGGGAAGGTGAATGTAGGACTGGAGACAGCAGACTTGAGTCTGTACCTGAGACCCAGGAGCGAAACAGTAAGAACAGCCTCCTCAGAGGGTCCAGGCTGGAGTCCAAGGGCAGGAGGGAAGGGCAAAAGGAGCAGGAGCAGGGAGACTCCTCTGTGTGCCCTGAATTCTCTGCTGCACCAGACCCCAGGTCCCATGCTTTTATCTGCCCCTTTATCTGCTTTTATCAGGAAAGATTGCTGTATTTTCTCAAATGCTTTTTCTGCATCTATAGAAATGATCATGTGGTTTTTTCCTTTCAGTTTGTTTATGTGGTGTTTCATTGATTGATTTTCTTATATTGAATCATCCTTGCATACCTGGGATAGAACCCACTTGGTCATGGTGTATAATCCCTTTTTTTTTTTAATTTTTAATTTATTTTTATTGTGGGTAAAAATCAAAATTCTCACAGTACATACAAACATTTGCAAAATGATATATAACTATATGCATATATGTGTATTTGCTTACAAAAATGTTATTTATATATATATATATACACACATATATTTTAAGAGGTGCTTAGATTACCCAAAATATTACACGGAACCCACTGGGATTCCCATGTTGCCCACCTCATAATCCTTTTGATGTGTTGTTGAATGCAATTAGCAAGTATTTGGTTGAGGATTTTAGCATCTAGATTCATTAGAGAAATTGCTCTGTAATTTTTCTTTCTAGTGGTATCTTTGGTTTTGTATTAGGGTAATGTTGGCATGAGTTAGAATGTAGAATGAGTTAGGCAATTTTCCTTCTATTTCTATTCTTTGGAAGAGCTTAAGTAGAGTTGCCGTTAGCTCTTTCTGGAATGTTTGGTAGAATTCTGAAGCCATCTGGTCTTGGGCTCCTCTTAGTTGGGAGGTTTTTGATGAATGAGTCTATCTCTTTACCGTAGTGGACTGTTGAGTTCATCCATTTCTTCTTTCATCAATGTAGGCTGTTTGTGAGTTTCTAATAACTTGTCCATTTCCTCTAAATTATCATTTTTTTGGCATATAATTTTTCAAAGTGTCATCTTATGATGCTATTTATTTCTGTGGGGTCAGTAATGATATCCCATTGATCGTTCCTTATTTTGTGTATTTTCATCTGTTCTCTCTTTTTCTTTGTTAGTCTGGCTAAGGGTTTGTCAATTTTATTGATATTCTTGAAGAACCAGCTTTGGGTTTTGTTTATTTTTTTCTAGTGCTTTCTTATTCTCTATTTCATTTAATTCTGCACTAATCTTAGTCATTTCATTCTTTCTACTTCCTTTAAGTTTAGTTTGTTGTTGTTTTTCCAATTCCTCCAAGTGTGCAGTTAGGTCTTCAAGTATAGCTCTTTCTTCTTTTTTTAATATAGGTATTTATGGTTATGAACTTCCCTCTCAGGACAGCTATGGCTGCATCCCATAAGGTTTGATATGTTGTGTTGTCATTTTCATTAGTTTCAAGGTAGTTACAGATTTCTTTTGAGATTTCCTCCTTGACCCACTGCTTGTCTAAGAGTGTTTTGTTTAACTTCCATATCCTGGTGCCTAACCTGTTTCTCTGGCCTTTAGTGATTTCCAATTTAATTCCATTGTCATCAGAGAAATTACTTTGTATAATCTCAATATTTCTGAATTCATTGAGAGATTTTCTGTGGCCTAGCATTTGTTCTATCTAAGAGTATGATCCATGTGCACTCAAGAATAATGTAAATCCTGATGTATTGGGGTATATTGTTCTGTATGTGTCTATTAAGTCCAGGTCCTCTAGTGAATTGTTGAGAGTTTTAATTTCTTTGTTGATTCTCTATCTAGATGATCTGTCTAATGATGATAATGGTGTAATAAAGTCCCCTGTTATAATTGTAGAGGCATTTATTTTTCCACTTAGCTTTTCCAGAGTTTGCATCATGAATTTTGAGGCACACCATTTAGGTGTGTAAATGTTTATGATTGTTTTCTTTTCTTGAGAGATTACCCCATTTACTAATATATAGTGTCCATCTTTGTCTCTTACAATAGTTTTGCATTTAAAGTCTATTTTGTCTGATATTAGAATTCCTACTCCTGTTCTTTTATGGCTATTGTTAGCTTGTAAAATTGTCTTCCAGCCATTTACCTTCAGCCTCCTTGAATCCCTGGGTTGAAGGTGGGTTTCTTGTAGAGAGCATATATTTGGATCATATTTCTTTATCCATTCTGCCAATCTGTGTCTCTTGAGTGGTGAAATTAATCCAGTAATATTCAGTGTTATTACTCACATTTAATTTCTTATTTCAGCCATATTTTCTTTGGATTAATGTATGTTATATGTTGTTTTGTTTCTATTTTTGCCTTTTTAATTGTTTTTAAACTCTCTTAACTCTTCATTTTTCCTTTCAACTTGTAGAACTTCCTTTAGTATTTCTTGAAGTGCTAGAATCTTATTGACATACTCTCTTAATTTCTGTTTAATCTGTGAATATTTTGAACTCTCCATTATTTTTGAATGTCAGTTTTGATGGATACAGAATTAGTGGCTGGAATTTTTTTTCTTTTAGTAGTTTGACTATGTCATACCACTGTCTTCTATCCTCCATGGTTTCAGATGAGAAATCAGCAATTTACCTTATTATGCGGCCCTTGTATGTGATGGTTCTCTTTGCTCTTGCTGCCTTGAGTGTTTCTCAAGTGAGTGTTTTCTCAAATGAGCATTCGACATTTTGACAAGTATATGTCTTCGAGTTGGCCTGTTGGGATATATACTGTTTGGGGTGTGCTTTGCTTCCTGGACCTGCACATCCATCTCTCTCAATAGGGTTGGGAGTTATTAAGCCATTATTTCCTTCAACACTCCTTCTGTTCCCTTTCCCTTCTCTTCTCCTACTCGGATGCCCATAATGTGTATGTTCGTGGGTTTTGTGTTGTCACTTAAATCCCTGTGTCCCTGCAGGACTTTTTATATTTTTTTGTCTATCTGTTCTACTATCTGTTTGATTTCAGCTGTATTGTCTTCCACGTCACTAATTGTTTCTTCTGCCTGTTCAAATCTGCTGTTTTGTGAATCCAGCATCCTTTTGATTTCTTGAATTGTGTCATTGATCACCATCATATCTGTTATCTTTTTTAGTATGTTTCCTATTTCTTCAGTATGTTCTCCCAGTGTCTTCTTTATATCCTTAATCTCTTCCTTCACTTCATTAAGTTGTTTCATGATATTTGTTTGGGAATCTTTGATTAGTTGTTCGATGTTCTGCATATATTCCTGGTTTTTAGTTTGTTCATTGGAGTGGTCCATGTCTTCCTGTTTCTCAGTGTGGTTTGTAATTTTATGTTACCCTCTATTCATCATTTTATCTTGCTGGGTTTATTCAGTTGATTAGCTTCTCTCTCTCCTCTCAAGTTTTATTTATTTTATGGCTCTATGTGTGTGTTAAGTTTTCTCTTTGACACTTTTTCTTCTTATTTTGTTTCTTTGTTTCTTTCTATGTTAACTTGAAGGCAAAAAATTAGTTCCAGAGGAATTGAAAGATGTGAGAAAGCAAGAAGGATAATAGTAATATTGATAAAAGTTAGAAGAGGGGCCAAATAAGACTTAGTGAATTGAATATTTAACTTGTGTAGGTAGTGTACTGTAACATGAAAAAAAAGTGGAGTTCCTACAATCAGCTGGGGAACCAAACAGAGGAATATACAAATAATGATTTAGAAGACTAGAATGATGAGGAGGGAGAGAAAGAGTAAAGAAAGGGCTAAAAGGAAAAAGCTAGTATTACTAAAATAGATAGAATAGAAATTGACACCCTTACATTGTGAGCTAATGAAAAAGCATAGTGTCTAAGAACCACAACAGAATGCAGAAGGCAGAGAGCTGAAGGAAGGATAAGAGATAGTTTGGGATACAATATCAATATAGATACAGAATGGGAAATCACTGAAGAAGAAGAACAGCATGGAGGTAAGCTAGCAGCACCTAATATTTTAAAAAATGAAGGAAACAAGGAAGGGGGGAGGAAAGAGGAAAGAAAATGAAGAGACAACAAATAAACAGAGAAAAACCAAACAACCACACCAGCCAGCAGTCAAACAAAGCTAAGGATGAAGTGTTCCTTCAAGGGTCCTTGAAGATCGTCTCAGCCTGCTTGTGTTTTACAATTTCCCTTCTGGGTTCTATCTGCAGAGTTTGAGGCAGATTTTCAAAATTAAACTAAATTAAGAACAGGAATTCATTTTTTTAAATGACTGTCTCCTTCTTCTTCTTTTTTTTTTTTTGTGATATAAGGGACCCAAAAGATGTTTTCTGCTAGATCACCCCTTTCACCGAGGGGACCCTAAATAAGTTCATGGAAACTAATCAAGCCCTTCCCTCTCCCTGCCCTCCTCAGGGGAGTGAAGTTATGATGCTTGTCAAGGCAGAGTGATAAAATTGTCTGGCTCCACCCCCTCTGGGGCCAGGCCACTCTGTCAAAGGGCTGCTGGGTAAATCAGGTTTCTTCAGCAGATTTGCCTCTCCCCTCAGCCTGGTGTTGTTTCAAGCAAGCTTATCTGATCCCCAAAGCTATGAGGGGAACCAAATCCACAGAACTTAAACCCCTATACACTTTCTGTCAGAGCCCTCCCTCCCTCAGAATATGCTGCCTCACACCGGGAGCATGAGTCTCGGTTGCAGGACTCATGGTGGAAACCAGCTGTTGTCCGTGTGGGTGAGGCTCAGCCGTCTGTGTTAACCACCACAGGCAGGTTCAAAACTCAAGAATCTCCACCGATCACTGCACGCCGTTGATCTGTCCACTGCTAGGTGACCCATGCTTCTCACTCCCTGTGCCAGCAACACAAATCCTTGTGCAGGACCTTGCCCACATTCGTCCCTCCCCAGAGAGCTCTTCAATGAGTATCCTCCTAAACTGATGTTATCTTGCCTCTCTCCTGTAGCATTTTCTTTTAAGGCACCCCAACCATTTATATTTTTTCAGTTTCTTCACCTGATTTGATGAGGATTCATGTTTAACAGCCACTGAACTACAGTCACCTGCTTTCTACTTAACTCCATTTTTTTATTATTTCAAATCAGTAATGATTCTTTCACAATTAGTTAATATACTTCTAATCTCAAGTATTTTAAGAAGTTAGAAAATTTATTTATATTATTAAGTTGTACTCCAATATTTTTCTCATATGTGATAAAAATGGGATGAATGAAATTAGAGAATGCATGTATTTACCAACTGAAATGTGTACTCAAAAGAGTCTGCAAATGCAGATAATTCTGAGGAAGGAGGAATGGGTATTGGGGCTAGAGAAGGAACTTTACTGTTTGCCATAAGAGACATAAATTATTTTTATACTATTTGCATGGATAATTTGGTTATAATTTAAAAGAAATTATGGAAATAGTACACAATGATATCATACAAGTGGTTGATTTGATGATAGTGATTTGTATCTGCAACATTACTTGAGGGGGCACTTCCCTTAACCCTTTCCTAATACAGTCACCCATAAAGGAAAACTGCTCTCTCCCCTGGGCACCCTCCCGCTCTGCCTGGATGGGCGGAGGCCACTCTCAGCAAGAATGAGCACAGAGCATGAGGAGCATGGACATGACCATGTGAAGGCCACCCTGTTCTCTAAACATGTCCAGTTAAATGGCTGTTAATACCACAGGAGAAGAAGGACTTCCTGCTGCTTACTCCCCACTGAAGACCGGCCAGAGTGACTTTCATCACTAACTGAGGCTGTGAGTGCTGAGCAGGACTTTCTTCCGGTCCTCCTTTGCAGATCAAGAAACTATGATGATCGTTTTCAATGGGGCTCTGAGGGTTTGGTTCCAAAAAAGGACATTCCCTCTCTGGATTGGAGGAACTGCAGTGAACACGTGTTACATTTGAGCTTTTTCAGTTGTTCATCAACTTCTTATGATCCAACCCCTCCATTCTCTTCTGGGATTGAAGAAGTCTGCATCATTTCAACACTGTTAAAAATCTGTTGAAAATTTAATATTTAATTAGTCTGATAAATACCTGGCATCAGCACCCTCTGAGGTTTTCTGCAAACATTGCCCTCTCTCATAACCTCACTTATATTCTCATCAGCCCTAGGTCCCAGAACTTTCTGGGATTTCTGTATTATTTATTAGGGTCACTGACTTAATGTTGTTCATTATGGTGATGTTATTGCTGTAGCCATTGGTGTAATGTGAATTTTGATATTTCCTTCCTGTCACCAACAGTTTTCATCTTGGCATTGATCTTTCTTTAGCTGCCCCAAGATTGGAGAAGGTGAAAGAAGAACTGGAAGCAGGAGACATGAGTCTGTGCCTGTAAAACAGTAGTGGTACAGTAAGAGCAGCCTCCTCAGAGGGTCAACGCTGGAGGCCAAGGGAAGCAAGGAATGGCAAATGGAGGAAGAGTAGATAATATCCTCTGTATGCCCTGACTTCTCTGTGCACCAGACCCCAGGTCCCATGCTTTTATTTCACCCTGAACACCTGGCCAACACGTGCCTGAGGCAGGTACATCATACTGGGGCATCTGTAACTTTACACTGTTCCCCAAACCATGTGACTCCCCTGCCTGACTCCCTGTCTTGCAGGTCTTGCTGACCAAGAGCACTACCCCCTCCAACTTACCAGCATACATTACTGCCTATTGTGGAGACACCCACAGTTTACAGGTGAATTCCCTGGCAGCAGCATCACACTGCCATTTGGGAACAGGGCAGCTCTCCAACCCTGTGTCCCTACCTCTTTGAATTTACCAAGTGCTGCCAATGCAAAATACCAGATATAGGTTGGCTTTTATTGGAATTTCTTAGGGTTAAAGCTTCCAGTTCTGAGGCTGCAAAAATGTCCAAATCAAGTCATCATCAAATATGCTGTCTTAACAAGGGTCAGTTGCAGCTGGACACCTGCCAAGGCAAAATGTTGGGCCAGCCTGTCTGTCTCTGCCTTCTCCTCCATACTCACTTTCTCCCTGAGTTCAGAGGTGGGTCATCAGACACAATTGCTCACACATCTGACTTCCCCTGTGGCCGTGATGTTTTCATCTTCAAGCTGCTCCATGCCTCCAGCCTCTGGCCTCTCCCTCAGCCTCTCAGGGTTTCTGTGTCTCTCCACAGTTGTAGGAGATCCTGGAGTCATCTCTCATATGGCAGGGTAAACATGGCAGCAGTCTTTCTCTGTGTGTTCCATGTATGTAGGACTTCAGCACAATGATTGGAGTCCATCCTGGTGCCTGAAATCTAATAAGAGAAGCTTAACTAAACTAAAGTAATCTTACAAAAAGTGACTAATCAAAAGGACTCTTATTGGAATCTAACCAAACTGTCCTACATACAAAAGGCTTACACAAACAACAATGGGTTAGTAGGAACATACTATTCAGGGGTCCACACAAGACTCACACCAGGTCATTAACCCAGGACACAGGGATCAGGAGGGGTCTCCCAAGTCCGAGAGAAAAGGGAAATCATGAAACAGTGGCTGTATTCAGGTGTGGCCATCATTGAGCAAAATTGTGTGCTGACAACCATTGCATTGTTCCCTAGAATGGTCCAAGAAGAACTCAATATACCGTCCTTTCTCAAACAAATCTTAGCCCTAAAATCAGGTGTGTAACTCAGAGTAGTGTGCCATTATTCCCATCCCCAGATCCAGAGAGCACAGATTTTGCCTGGGGGATGGGGTGGCAAAAGCATGCTGTAAAACTGAAAGCCCCTAATTTCCTCTCCAAAGAATTGATTACAATTGCAACAGAATTGAGAAATTCAACCCTAAGGGTGCTCTCAAAAGCAGTGGAGATTGTCGAGGGCCTGAGATTTAATTCGCCTCAATCCTTTTGGAAGAAGTGAAATAAATACTTTTACATATGAGTAAAAACTAATGATGTTTGCTAGCATCAACTCACTTTAAAAGAAATGTAAAAGAATATTCATCAGGCAGAAAGAAAATAATCTCAGAAGATTCAAGATTCAGGATGGATTGAAGAACAATGTCAGTTAATTAAATCTATATATCTAAATGACTATTGAATGGATAAAGTAATAATGATATCCATGGCCTCGGACATCAATAAAGTGTTAAAATACACCATAAAATAATATATAGCATAAGATGGGTAAATGGATATGTAGCAGTTGGATATCGTTATGAATTCCAAAAATAGATAGAGGAGGATGCTTGTAAACCTGTCTGTTAATCTGAGCACGATTAAGTTATGATAAGGGAGTAGATTGGACCACAGTCGGTAGGATGTTGAGCCCCGCCCATAGGTGGGTGGGGTCTCAACATAAACAGACATTACAAAAGGTAGAGATCCAGTAGTTTCTGACATAGGCCTTCTGAGGAGCAAGTACAGAAGGCCCCTGGGAAAGAGACAAGACATTGACATGAGAGTTCACAGCTGGACTTATGGAGAGAGACAAAGCTTAGAGAGCCTCATAGTCTATGGCTCACCTTGTGGCAGAAACAGAAGCACTGAGCCCAGACAAAAATGCAGCCCTGGGAATACAGGAATCTAAGAAGCCTGAACCCTGGCAAATGTCAGCAGCTGTCTTGCTCCAAGATGAGTTACAGACTTTGGTGAAAGTAGAAACATATGCTTCAGCGCCTAGTAACTGTAAGCTTCTACCCAAATATATACCCTTTACAAAGCCCAAAAGATTTCTGGTATTTTGCATCGGCACCCCTTTGGCTGACTAATACAGGATATAAAATATTTTAAAATACATTATTTGGCAAGTCAATAACAAATAATGAGTGAAGATTTGGAAAGCATGCAAAAGTGTTATAATTTTCCTGGAAAACTTTAAAGAATATTAAATAGTGCATCTCATCCAAATAAATAGAAGAAAAAAAAATGAACAAAAATGGTCAGTACAAATCAAAGTGTTCAGGTTTTCCTGGGTTGCCATTTTGGCTTTTGTTCTGGGGCCAGCTTTCTCATACATCTTTGGAAGCTGCACCTTTATTAATCTTCAGAAGCCTGAAGGTTCCAGGGTTGATTTATGGGGTGTTGTCTTGTCCCCTCCATAAATCAAGTTCTGTACCACTTCCACATTTCCTACATATGAAGTCACCAAACTGGTTGTGATGCTCATTTGAAGCAAGAAGAGCCATGAATGATAGAACAAAAAAAAAAGGAGAGATTGTTGCACTTCCCAAATTTGACACCTAGATGATTGATATTGGAGCTTTCCTCTTTGCTAATGCATGCATTTGATGCTATAAATTTCAGTGTAGCACTGCTTTTGCTGCACCCCACAAACTATGAAGAAGCATAGGACATTAAGAAGTAGAAAGAACCACATAACAAAAGTCTTGTGAGTGAAGTTATATCAAATGCCACAACAATATAGACTCAAGATGAAGGCAGAGAATGTAAGAAAGTTGGGAAAATATGTTCTCTGACCACAACCATTGTTTCCTCAAAATAAGACTTCTATGAATGTAACTTCACTTTGAAGAAATTTGCATCATGCTCACATAAGCATCAGGGTATCTATGTAAAGAAAAAAGAAGGAAGACAATGAGTTCATCAGTTTGTCTCACCTGGTAGTCCTTCACTTTGAAGGAATTTACATCATGCTTACCTAAGGATGAGGAATATATAAAAGGAAAAAACAATGAAGACAGTGAGTTTTGCCAGTTTGCCCCACATGGTAGTCCACCCCTTTAAGTGTAAACAGTAAGAAGTTTTATTGGAAATTCAACCTCAGGAGATACCTGAGGATAAATTTTTCTGGGAAATCATTTGTGATTTCATGAATTTTGGTAAGCTAGTCTTATCAAAGAAACATGCAGGAGTAAAACACTGTGTATGTAAGGAATATTGGAAATCCTTCAGCCAGGCATTAAATCTCATAGAGAATGAAATATTCATACATTAGTTAGTATTGTAATGAACATGGGAATGCTTCCATCTAAGGCAAAGCCTCATGGAATATGAGAAAATTCAAACTAGAGAGAATTCATATGAGTGTCCTGAATGTAGTCGTCTTTTTACAGTCATGTTTTTACTCCTCATTTTAAAAGCCATACAGGGAAACAAGCAGAGAAATGTAACACATGTAGGAAAGATTTCAACCTGAGAAAACCTCTTTCTTCATAAGAAAATTCTTGCTGAAGAGATATCATATATATGTGGGAAAGCTTTAATTCAAAAGTCAAATCTCAGAAACAAGAGATTTCCTTCTGCATAGAAACGCTATGAATGTAAGGCATGTGACAAAGCCTTTAGGTACAAATCATATCTCACAGAACATGAAAAAACTCACAGTGGACAGAAACAAAATGAATGCAAAGAATGCCAAAAAGCCTTCAGCCTAAACAAATAGTTCATTAAACATCAGAGCATTCATTCTGGATAAAAAACCTGTATACGCAATGAATGTGGAAAAGCATTCAACCAGAAGGAAAACCTCATTAATCATCTGAGAATACGTACTGTAGAGAAACCCTATGAATGTGATGGATGTGGGAAAGCATTCATTCAGAAATCAAGCCTCATTACCCACCAGAGATGACAAACTGGAGAGAAACCCAATATATGTAAGGAATGTAGGAAAGCCTTCAGTAGCAAATCAAATCTCACTGACCATGAGAAAATTCATAGTGGAGGGAAACCCTATATATGTAAGGAATGTGGAATAGCCTTCAGCCAGAGCAGTATCTCTTTAAACATTACATCATTCATACTGGAGAGGGAACCTGCTAATGGAATAATGTGAATCTCCACAGAATCACCACCTCCAGTCTGTGCAACTTGTTGCCAATCTTTTAAGGAAGTGGCTGTTACTGTGCAATTCAGCATAACTTTCCCCACTTGGAAAAGTGAACTTGCAGTTTGTTCTAAGATCTGTTCCTAGCACAACTTATTTCACACTCATCTGTGTACAATTTTTTACCACTAATTTATGCATCAGTACTCGAGATTTCTCTTAGGTTATGTAAAGATGGGCTTTCCACTTATTTCAAATTATCCTGGTTGTTTTCACTGGTTCTTCAATACATTACATTCTGGGTAAGCATTTAAGAAATTACCATTTTAAAAATAATGTTGCCCATTACTTTAACATTTTCTTATAAGGCAAACCAAACACTTATATTTTTTTCAGTTTCTTCACCTGAATCTGATGTGGATTGAAGTTTAATAGCCACTGAATTACATGGGGCCTGCTTTCTACTTCACTGAAATTTCCCTTAGAATTTTAAATCGGAAATGATCCTTTCATAATTAGATGATATTCTTCTAATCTCAAGTATTTTATGAAGTTAGAAATTTTATTTATATTCTTAAGCTGAACTCCAATATTTTTTCATGTGTGAAAGGGTTTGGTATGGATGAAACCAGAAATGCATGTATTTCCAAACTGAAATGTGTACAAAAAAGAATTAGCCAATGATTCAGATAATTCTGAGGAAGGAGGAATGGTGGGTGAGGCTAGAGAAGGAATTTGGCTGTTTGTCATAACAAAAAAAAATATTTTTATACTCAATGCATGGATAATTTGGGTATAATTTAAAAGAAATAATGGAAATAGTTCACAATGAAATCATACAATTTGGTTGATTTGAAGCTACTGATTTCCATCTGCAACATTATTCGGGGGGCACTTCCCTTCACCCTTTGGAAATAGAGTCTCCCATAAAGGAAATGTGCTCACTCCCCTTGGCCCCCTGCTCAGTTGCCGGCTTGGTGGAGGCCTCCCTCAGCAAGAGTGCACACGGAGCACCCAGAACATGGACGCAACTGTGTGAAGGCCACTCTTCTCTCTACACATTTCCAGGTAGAGTGCTGTTAGCACCACTGGAGAAGATGGACTTCCTGATGCTTACTCCCCAGTGAAGTCCCACTAGATTGACACATCACTAACTGTGATTGTGAGTGCTGAGCAGGGCTTTCTCTCTGTCCCTTTTTGCTGATCCAGAACTTATGATGATGGTTTTCATTGGGGCTCTGAGACTTTGTTTCCAAACCGGACATCCCCTCTCCTGCTTGGGGGAACTGCAGTGAACACCTGTTACATTCAAGCTTCTTCAGTTGTTCATCAGCTTCTTCTCATCCAACACCTCCATTCTCCTCTGGGATTGAAGAGGTCTGCATTATTTTCAACTCTGTTAAAAATGCATTGAAATTTTAATATTTAAGTATTCTGATAAATATCTGGCATCTGCAAACTCTGAGGTTTCTACAATATATAGCAGTATTTCACAACCTCACTTCTATTCTTGCCAGCCCTAGGACCCAGGACTTTCTGGGATTCCCATACTGTTTATTACGGTCACTGGCCAAAATTTGCTCATTCAGGTGATGATTTTGCTGCAGCCAATGCTGTAATGTGAATTTTGACATTTCCTTCGTGACACCAACAGGTTTCATCTTGGCATTGTTCTTTCTTTATCTGCCCCAAGTTTAATGTACAACTGGAAGCAGGAGACCTGAGTCTGTGTCTGAGACCTAGGAGGAGTACAGTAATAGTAGCTTCCTCAGAGGGCCCACATTGAAGGCCAAGAGAAGGAAGGAAGAGCACAGGGAGCAGGAGCAGGAAGACTCTTCTCTGTGCCCTGACTCCTCTGCTGCACCAAACCCCATGTTCCATGGTTTTATCTGCCCCTGCCCACCTGGCCAACTCCTGCATGAAGCAGGTACATCATTCTTGGGCATCTGTGACTTTAGACTAGTCCCAAAATCATGTGACTCCGCTGCCTGACACGCAGTTTTGCAGGCTTGCTGTCCAAGAGCACTTCCCCTCCCATCTTACCAGTACTCATTCCCACCTAGTCTACAGTCTTCCACAGTTTACAGGTGAATTCACTGGGTAGCAGTCTCACACCGCCATTTGGGAACAAGGCAGTTCTTCAACCCTGTGTCCCTAGCTGTTTGAGGTTGCCAAGTGCTGCCAATACAGAATACCAGAAATACATTGGCATTTATTGGAATTTATTAGTGTTAAAGCTTACAGTTCTGATGCTGTGAAAATGTCCAAATCAAGGCATTATCAAAAATGCTGTCGTAACAAGGGTCAGCTGCAGCTGGACTCCTGCCAAGGCAAAATGTTGGGCCTGCCTGTCTCTCTCTGCCTTCTCCTCCTAACTCACTTTCTCCCTGATCTCAGCAGTAGGACATCAGGCACAATTGCTCACACTTCTGACTTCCCCTCTGGCCTTGATATCTTCAGCTTCAAGCTGCTCCATGACTCAGCCTCTGGATTCTCCCTCAGCCTCTCGGGGTTTCAGTGCCCTCTCCCACATGGAGGGTAAATATTTCAGCACTCTATCTCTGTATGTTCCATGTATGTAGGACTTCAGCACAATGATTGGATTCAATCCTGGTTCCTGAAATATACTCAGACGCCTTTAACTAAACTAAAGTTTTCTAATATAAAGTGACCTAATCAAAAGGTCCCTTATCTGAATCTAACCAAAATGTCCTACATACAAAAGGCTTACACACACAGCAATGGGTTAGTAAGAACACACTTTCTGGGGTCCACACAAGGCTCAAATGAGGGCATTATCCCTGGGCATAAGGAACAGGAGTGGTTTCCTAAGTGCAGGAGCAATGGGAACTCATGGAGCAGTGGCTATTCTTTGGGTGTGGACATCATTGAGCAAAATGTGGTGCTGACCACATTGCACTGGTCCCTAGAAAGGTTCCAAGAGAACTCAATATACTGTTTTTCTCCACCAAATATTAGCTTCAAAATCAGATGTGTAAATCAGAGAGGTGTGCCATTATTCCCATCCCCAGAGCCAGAGTGCACAGATTTTGCCTTGGGGGGGCAGGAAGCAGGTGATAAACTGAAAGCCTCTAATTTCTTCTCCAAAGAACTGATTGCATTTACAACAGAATGGAGAAATTCAACCCTATGGGTTCTCTCAAAAGCAGTGGAGATGATAGAGGGCCTGAGATTTAATTCATCTCAATCCTTCAGGAAGAAGTTAAATAAATACTTTTAAAGATGAGTAAAAAGCTAATAAAGTTTGCTAGCAGCAAATCACTTCAAAGAAATGTAAAATAATATTCTTCAGGCAGAAAGCAAATGATCTCAGAAGGTTCAAGGCTCAGGATGGATTGAAGAACAATATCTGTTGATTAAATACATATACCTAAATGACTATTTAATGGATAAAGTAATCATATCCGTGGCCTAGGACATCAATAAAGTGTTAAAATACACCATAAAATAATATATATCTTAATATGGGTAAATGGATATGTAGCCATTTGATATCATTATGATTTCCAAATATAGATATTGGGATATTCTTGTAAACTGGTCTGTTACTCTGGGCATCATTAAGTTATGATAAGGGCATTGAGTGGGCCACAGTCAATAGGATGTTGAGCCCACCCCTTGGTGGGTGTGGTCTCAAACATTAAAAGACTTGGCAAAGTGCAGAGTTGGAGTAGTTTTTGATGTTTGAATTCTGAAGAACAAGGACAGAAGGCCCTGTGGAAAAGACACAAGCCATTCAAGTGACAGTTCACAGCTGGCCTTCTGGAGAGAGGCAAAGTTTAGAGAGATTCATAGTCTAGAGCTGAGCTTGTGGAGGAAACAGAGGAGCTGAGTCCAGAGAGAAACACAGCCTAGGGAGAGATGAACCCAAGAAACCTGAACACTGGCAAATGCCAGCAGCTGTCTTGCTCCAAGATGGGGTAAGAGATTTTGTTGAAGGAAGAAACTTATTTTTTTTGGCCCGGCAACTGTAAGCTTCTACCCCAAATAAATACCCTTTTTAAATGCCAACAGATTTCTGGTATTTTTCTTCAGCACACCCTTGGCTCAGTAAGAGAGGATATAAAATGTTTTAAAGTACATTATTCGGCAAGTGAATAACAAATAATAAGTGTACATGTGGAAAGGCAAGCAAAAGTGTTATAATTTCCCCAGTAAACTTTAAAGAATATTAAATAGTGCATCTCATCCAAATAAATAGAAGAAAAAAAATTGAACAAAAAGAGTCAGTCCAAAACAAAGTATTCAGGATTTCCTGGGTTGCCATTTTGACCTTTGTTCTGGGGCCACTTTACTCATGCATTTTTGGAAGCTGCACCTTTCTTATCCTTCAGAAACCTGAAGGTTCCAGGGTTGATTTATGTGGTGTTGTCTCCATCATACATCAAGTGCTCTATAACTTCTGAATTTCCTAGCTATGATGTCAGCAAACTGGAGGTGATTCTCATTTGAAGCAAAAAGAGCCATGAATGAGAGAACAAATAAAAATGAGATATGTTTGTGCTTCACAAATTGGATGCTTAAATGATTGATATTGGATATTTCCTCTTTTCTAATGAATGCATTCAATGCTATAAATTTCCCTCTAAGCACTGCTTTTGCTGCACCCCACAAATTATGAAGAAGCATAGGACATTAAGAAGCAGAAACACCACATAACAAAAGACTTGTGAGTGAAGCTATATCCACATACACAACAGTACAGACTTAAGATGAAAGCAGAGCATGTAAGAAAGGTTGGATAAAATTTTCTCTGACCACAAGCATTTTTTTCTCAAAATAACACTTCTACGAATGTAATTTCACTTTGAAGGTATTTGCATCATGCTTACCTAAACATGAGGGTATCTATGTAAAGAAAAAAGAATGAAGACAATGAGTTTGCCAGTTTGTCTCACCTAGTAGTCCTTCCCTTTAAGTGTAATGAGTGTGAAGTTTTATTGGAAATTCAACCTCATGAGATATAAGAAAATTAATCCTTCAGAGAAACAATTTGGGATTTCAAGAATTTTGGGAATGCTAGAGACACATCAAAGAAACATGCTGGAGCAAAACACTGCGTATGTGAGGAATATTGGAAATCCTTCAGCCAGACATTAAATTTCATTGAGCATGAAATATTCATATATTATTTATTATTATAATGAACATGGGCATGTTTCCATCTGAAACAAAACCTTATGGAATATGAGAAAATTCAAACTAGAGAGAAGCCATATGAGAGTCCTGAAGGTAGTCTGCTCTTTACAGTCATTATTTACTCCTCATTTTAAAAGCCATACAGGTGAAAAAGTATAGAAATGTCATACATATGGGAAAGTTTTCAACCTGACAGAAAACCTCTTTATTCATCAGAAAATTCTTACTGAAGAGAAATCATATATATGTGGGAAAGCTTTAATTCAAATGTCAAATCTCAGGTACAAGAGATTTCGTACTGCAAAGAAACCATATGCATGCAATTCATGTGAAAAAGCCCTTAGATACAAATCATATCTCACAGAACAGGAAAAAACTTATAGTGGACAGAAACAAAATGAATGTAAGGAATGCAGAAAAGCCTTCAGCCAAAATCAACAGTTCATAAAACATCAAAGAATTCATTCTGGAGAAAAACCTTATACATGCAATGAATGGAAAAATCTTCGATAAGAAGGAAAACCTCATTAACCATATGAAAATACATTCTGGAGTCAAACCCTATGAATGTGATGGACGTGGGAAAGTTTTTATTCAGAAATCAAGACCCATTATGCACCAGAGAAGACAAACTGGAGAGAAACCCTATATCTGTAAGGAATGTAGGAAAGCCTTCAGTAGCAAATCAAACCTCACTGACCATGAGAAAATTCATAGTGGAGGGAAACCCTATATATGTAAGGAATGTGGAATAGCCTTCAGTCAGAGGAATAATCTCATTAAAAATTGCATCATTCATACTGGAGAGAGACCCTGCGAATGGAATGAATGTGAATCTCCAAAGAAACTCCACCGCCAGTCTGTGCAATTTGTTGCCAATTTTTAAGGAAGTGGCTGTGACTGTGCAAATCAGGATGTCTTTCTCCTTGTGGAAAAGTGCACTTGCAGTTTGTTCTGAGATCTACTCCTCCCACAACTTCTTCCTCACTCATCCATGTTCAATTTGTTTCCCCCTAATTTATGCATCAGAACACGAGATTTCTCTTAGTTTATGTAAAGATGGGATTTCCACTTATTTCAAATTATCTTGGTTGTTTTCAGTAGTTCTTCAATCCATTACATTCTGGGTAAGCATTTGAAAAACTAACATTTTAAAAATAGTGCTGCCCATTATTGTAGTATTTTCATATAAGGCACCCCAACCGTTTATATTTTTTCAGTTTCTGCACCTCATTCTGATGTGGATTCAAGTTTAACAGCCACTGAATTAAAGTGGCCTGCTTTCTTCATAGCTCCTATTTTCCTTAGTATTTTAAATCAGAAATGATCTTTTCATAATTATTCAATATACTTCTAAGCTCAAGTATTTTAACAAGTTTGAAAATTTATTTATATTATTAAGTTGTATTCCAATATTTTTCTCATATGTGAGAGTGTGTGGGATGGATGAAACTAGAGAATGCATGGATTTACAAACAGAAATGTGTACCCAAAAGAATCTGCCAAAGCAGACAATACTGAGGAAGGAAAAGTGGGGGTTGAGGCTAGAGAAGGCTGTTTGACATAACAGACATAAATTATTTTTATACTCTTTGCACTGATAATTTGGTTATAATTTAAAATAAATTTTGAAAATAGTACACAATGAAATCATGCAAAGTGTTTGATTTGAAGATATTGATTTGTATCTGCAACATTACTGTGGGGGGAGGCACTTCCCCTCACCTTTGCAAATACAGTTGCCCATAAAGGCAAAGTGTACACTCCCCTCGGCACTCTCCCCAGCTGCCTGTCCAGGTGGAGGCCTCATTCAGGAAGAGTGAGCATGGAGCACAAGGAGCATGGATGGGACCGTGTGAAGGCCACACTGCTCTCTACACGTGTCCAGTTAGAGGGCTGTTAGCACCAAAGGAGAATATGGACTTCCTTCTGCTTAATCCACAGTGAAGACCTGCTAGAGGGACTCACTTCACTAACTGAGGCTGTGAGTGCTTAGCAGGACCTTCTCCCTTTCCTCCTTTGCTGATCAGGAACCTATGATGATGGTTTTCATTGGGGTTCTGAGCGTTTGGTTCCCAAAGAGGACATTCCCCCTCTAACTTGGGGGACTGCAGTGAACAGGTGTTACATTCCAGCTTATACAGTTGTTCGTCAGCTCTTCCCATCCAGCCCCTCCGTTATATTATGGGATTGAAGTGGTCTGCATCATTTTCAACTCTGTTAAAAATGTGTTGAAAATTTAATGTTTAATTAGTCTGAGAGCTATTGACATCTGTACCCTCTGAGGTTTTCTGCAAAATTGCACTACCTCACAATCACATATATTCTTGTAAGCCCTAGTTCCCAGGACTTTTTGAGATTCCCACACTATTTATTAGGGTCACTAGCTTAATGTTGCTCATTCTGGTGTAGTTATTGCTGAAGCCAATGATGTAATGTGAATTTTGATATTTTACTTCCTGACCCCAACAGGTTTCATCTTGGCATTTTTCTTCCTTTTGCTGTCCCAAGATTGGAGAAGATGAATGAAGAACTGTGAGCAGGAGACCTGAGACTGTGCCTGAGACCCAGGAGGGGAACAGTAAGAGCAGCCAACTCAGAGTGTCCTCGCTGGAGGCCAAGGGAAGGAGGGAAGAGCAAAAGGACCAGAAACAGGAAGTCTCCTCTCTGTGCCCTGACTGCTCTGCTGCACCAGACCCCAGGCCCCATGCTTTTATCTGCCCCTGCCTACCTGGCCAAACCTTGCCTGAGGCAGGTACATCATACTGGGGCATCTGTGACTTTAGACTAGTCCCAAAACTATGTGCCTCCCCTGCCTGACTCCCTGTCTTGCAGGCCTTGATGGCCAAGAGCACTTCCCCCTCCATCTTACCAGTACTCATTCCCACCTAGTCTGGAGACACCCACAGTTTACATGTGAATTCACTGGGCAGCAGCAACACTCTGCCATTTGGGAACACGGCAGCTCTCCAAACCTGTGTCCCTAACTGTTTTTGTTCTCCAAGTGCTGCCATTGCAAAGAAATTGATTGGCTCTTATCAGAATTTATTAGGGTTAAAGCTTACAGTCCTGAGATGGGGAAAATGTCCAAATCAAGGCATCATCAAAAATGCTGTCTTAACAAGGGTCAGCTTCTGCTGGATTCCTGCCAAGGCAAAATGTTGCACCTGCCTGTGTCTCTCTGCCTTCTCCTCTAAACTCACTTTATCCAAAGAACTCAGCAGTGGGCCATAGGACACAATGGCTCACACCTCTCCCTTCTCCTCTGGCCTAGATGTCTTCAGCTTCAAGCTGCTCCATGAGTCCAGCCTCTGGCCTCTCCATCACCCTCTCAGTGTTAATGTGCCTCTCCACAGCTGAAGGAGATCCTGTAATCCTCTCCCACATGTCAGGGTAAACATGGCAGCACTCTTTCTCTGTGTGTTCCATGTATGTAGGACTTCAGAACAATGATTGGGATCCATCCAGGTTCCTGAATTCTAACCAGAGGTCCCTAACTAAGCATTCTTTCACAAAGTGACCTAATCAAAAGTTCCCTTATCTGAATCTAAACAAAATGTCCTACATACAAAAGGCTTACACATACAGCAATGGGTTAGTAAAAACATACATATCCAGCATCCATGCAAGATTCAAACGAGGGAATTAACCCAGGGCACAGGGATCAGAAGGGGTTTCCTAAGTCTAGGAGTAATGGAAACTCATGAAGCAGTGGCTATACATAGGGTGAGGCAATCATTGAGCAAAATGGGGTGCTGAACATCATTGCACTTGTTCCTAGAATGGTCCCAAGAAGAACTCAGTATACTGTGCTTTCTTCACCAAATCTTAACTCCAAAATCAGGTGTGTAACTCTGAGAGGTGTGTTATTATTCTCATTCACAGAGTCAGAGCCCTCAAATTTTGCCAGTTTAGTGGGGTGGGGCAGGAAGCAGGGTATAAAACTGAAAGCCACTAATTTCTTCTCCAAAGAACTGATTGCATTTACAACAGAATGGAGAAATTACACCCTAAGTGTGCACTCAGAAGCAGTGAAGATGGTGGAAGGCAAGAGATTTAATTCATCTCAATCCTTCAGGAAGAACTGAAATAAATATTTTACAGATGAGTAAAAACTAATGCCATTTGTTAGCAACAACTCACTTTAAAAGAAAGGAAAAAGAATATTCTTCAGGCAGAAAGAAAATAATATCATAAGGCTCAAGATTCAGGATGGATTGAAGAATAATATCTGTTAATTAAATTCATATATCTAAATGACTATTGAATGATAGAACAAATAAAAGGACATATTGCTGCATTTCCCAAATTGAAAGCTTAGATGATTGATATTGAATCATTCCTCTTTTCTAATGAATGCATTCAATGCTATAAATTTCCCTCTTAGCATTGATTTTCCTGGACCCCAGAAATTATGATGAACCATACGACATTAAGAAGCAGAAAGAACCACATAACAAAAAGCTTGTGAGTGAAGCTATATCCACTTTCAACAACAGTAGTCTTAAGATGAAAGCAGAGAATGTAAGAAAGTTGGGAAAATATTTTCTCTCACCACAAACACTGTTTCCTAAATAACACTTCTCTGAATGTAAGTTCACTTTGAAGGATTTGGGTCATGCCTACCTAAGCATGAATGAATCTATGTAAGGAAAAAAGAATGAAGACAATGAATTATGCCAATTTGCCCCACATGGTTGTCCACCCCTTTGAGTGTAATGAGGGTGAAATTTTCATGGAAATTCAAACTCATGAGATAACTGAGAATTAATCCTTCACAGAAACCATTTGGGATTTCATCAATATGGGAAAGCGAGAGTCACATCAAAGGCACATGCAGGTGTAAACCCTGTGTATTAAGGAATATTGGAAATCTTTAGCCAGGATGATCCTGCCTGCAGATGCAGGCCCACTCCATTCCCTGGGATGGCAATTGCCCATCGTTGTCTCCTCACCAGGTGACTTGGATGAGTCCATTGAGCTGTAGGGTAGGAGTTGCAGTTCCACCTAGATTTCCTGCACACCTGGCACATAGGTAGATGGGAGGCTCCAGTCTCTGGAAGTATACCTAAGAAACTCCAGCATCACATGTAGGTTTGAATAGAAGGGACTGGTGAACCATGTGCAGGGAGGACTTATTTGAGTCCAATTCTGTCACTCACAGGAGCACAGATTCCAAAATAGAACCCACTGATAAGGCATCAGTCTCTGGGGCTATCCCCCCTTATATAGGACCAGGGTGTCTCCGGAGCTCTCAGGAACCCCACTGAGTGGGGTGATAGGCACTTAGATGTTCTATGAGCTCCTACTGAGGTGTGCGTAAGAGTTACCTCTGGGATGACCTCCCGACTCTCTTTGAAGTCTCTTAGCCACATGAACTCATTTGTCTTTACCATTTCCCCCTTTTATTCAAGGTCTTTTTCCAGTTGTGTTGCAGGTTGGCACTTGGGAAAAGTTTTCAATTAGCAATAATCGCGCCTCGGATAAACCTCATTGGCTACGATACTGCCACTGCACAAAGCTGCCAGTTGGCACTTGGTATTAATCCCTCGTTGCCAGGGAGGCTCATCCCCGGGAGTCATGTCCCACGTTGGGAGGAAGGTAATGCAATCATATGCTGAGTTTGGCTTAGAGAGAGGCCACATTTGAGCAACAAGGAGGCTCACAGGTGGCAACCCTTAGGCACCCCACAACTGCAGGCTAAGTCTCATTTACAAGAGCAAAGACTCACAAGGGTAGTCATCAATAAAAAAATAAAATAAAATAAAATAAAATAAAAAAAAACATCAGTGGGTCATCCTATTTTGACAGGCACTGTCCCTACACTCAGAGGACTATTGCTGCTCCCTTGGAGATTGTGGCAGAGCTCTCCAGGCTAGGAATTCAGATTCCCTCATTTATTGTGTGATTATCCACCCATCGTGACCATGCCCCATCCCCCGATCCTTTTAATGATTTTGTATATCTTTCATGTATATTCGGTTGAACTAATCCCCACGAAACCCCCCCAGACACCCTCCCGCCAATAATCCCCCCAGTACCCATTGTAACCCTTCTGTGATCCAAATCCTCCATGAACATTTAGTCCCTAAAATAATCAAATACACTTACTAGGAAAAAGAAACAAGTGTGATAAGCTTACATGCAAGAGACAAACATAAGGAAACTCAGGGGGAAAAAAAAGAGAGAGAGAGAAGAAAAAAAAAAAACAAAAAATCAAACAAAGAACAAAACAAAATAAAATATAATTAGTGGATTGGCACATTCAAAAAATGGGCAAAAAAGCAAAGGAAATGCCTTTAAAATATATATATATATATATATATATATATATATATATATATTCATTTTTATTTCCTTTCTCTCTTCTCTTTTCCCTTTTTTCCTTCCCTTTATCACTGTGTTATCGCATGTCTGGTGTGCCATGACACCTTCCTCCTCTCAATCCCCATTGTATCCCAATTTTTCATTTAATTTTCAAAGAAGTTTTAGGTCACAGCAAAGTCACACACGGAGTGCCTGAGACTCCCAGATACCAAACCACCCCCGCTTCCCCACCCCATATTAACTCCCCCTCCTTTTTTTTTTGGTTGTTAGCATTGTTATAACTGTTATGCAGATAGCAAAATATAGCAACTAAACATTGTCAGTGATTTACAGTATAGTTTACAATTTAGATGATACAGTTAAATAATTTTGATGATATTTACCATGTCCTGTGTCCACTACTGAAAGGTAATGAAAAACCTTCCCCATGACCACCAAACAACCCATTAGATCTTGACTGTTCCCTTCTACCCAGCCCCCAAGGGCCCGTGATACCCCCCTCTCCCAACCCATGGAATGTCAAGATTCACAGGTACATGCCCTGGGGATTTGAACCGCCCGTTCCTAATCCACCCACCCTCCAGTGCTGCATCACTTAACCCAGGAACACCACCGCTCATCTGCCCCATCCCCCAACATGCTACCACACTCTATCCTTTTACCATAGATTATGTCCATATGGGTGATGGCTCAAAGCCTGCTCTTCTCTTACTCTCCTTTGTTAACCTATCTTTCAGACAATGGTTCTCAGAGACTGCTCACTTTACTCAGTTCAGATCAGTGAGGTCATATACTGTTCATCCTTCAGTGCCTGGCTTGCTTCACTCAACATAAGGTCTTCAAGATTCATCCACGTTATTCCATGTGTTAGCACTTTGTTCCTTCTTACCGCTGAGTAATATTCCATTGTATGTATGTGCCACATTTTGCTTATCCATTCGTCTGTTGATGGGCACCGGGGCTGATTCCAACTTTTGGCAATGGTGAACAATGACGCTATAAACATTGGTGTGCATATATCTGTTTGTATTTTTGTTTTCAGTTCTTCTGGGTATATACCCAGCAGTGGAATTGCTGGATCATACGGAAGATCTATTGCAAGTTTTCTGAGGAACCGCCAAATTGTCCTCGACAGTGGCTGGATCATACCACAGTCCCACCAGGAGTGGATGAGGGTTACTATTCCTCCACATCCTCTCCAACATTTAGTGTCTCCTGTTTTTTTAATAGCTGCCATTCTGATGGGTGTAAGATGGTATCTCATTGTAGTTTTTATTTGCATTTCCCTGATAGCAAGTGATGTTGAGCATTTTTTCATGTGCTTTTTAGCCATTTGTATTTCTTCCTTGGAGAAGTGTCTTTTCAGGTCACTTGCCCATTTTTTATATGGGTTGTTTGTCCTTTTATTTTCGAGGTGAAGGATTTCTTTATATATACAGGATATCAGGCTCCTATCAGATATATGGTTGCCGAATATTTTTTCCCATTGGGTAGGTTGCCTTTTTATTTTCTTAATAACATCCTTAGAGGTGCAGAAGTTTTTAATTTTGAGGAGATCCCATTTATCAATTTTTTCTCTTGCTGCTCGTGCTTTGGCTGTAAAGTTCATGAAACCATTTCTTATTACAAGGTCCTGTAGATGCTTCCCTACATTATCTTCCAAGGTTTTTATGGTTTTGGCTCTTATATTTAGATCTTTGATCCATCTTGAGTTGATTTTTGTATAAGGTGTGAGATGGTATTCTTCTCTCATTCTTTTGGATATGGATATCCAGTTCTCCAAGCACCACTTGTTAAAGAGGCCACTCTCTCCCAGCTGAGTGGGTTCCGTGGCCTTGTCAAATATCAGATGACTGTATATGCGAGGATCTATATCAGAACTCTCAATCCGGTTCCATTGGTCAGTAGGTCTATCCTTGTGCCAATACCATGCAGTTTTGATCACTGTAGA